>BPLR01001280.1:0-75401 GCA_021605095.1 Caerostris extrusa | reverse complement strand
CGTTTATTTTGCTGATATATACGAAAAATCGTAAACTATATATATAAGAAACTAACAATTTTTAAAATCAGACCATTTAAAAAAAAAATACTGTCCAGAACATAACATTTTAAATCACACACAAAAACAATAGGTAAGCTATTCAAATTTTTATATTTAGATTCAATGAATATTTTATGTAGTTGCTTTAAACGTTCTTACAAGATGTGGTAAAGAGAAGGAGTTTGATGCCCAAGTAACTAGTTATCGATGCCACAGGTTTCGATGTCAATTCCGGCTGGACCATGGTTGTTTGTTAGTGGTTCGGAATCCCTTTAAGCCGTAGGTCCCGGTCTAATATGACTGTTAGGCTGACAATCCTATTCCATAAAAAGAAAATCTACTACTGTTTCTGAATCTCCCAGTAGGTGATGACCATGGTCCAACATGGACTGCAGTGCCGGGCAGTTAGTTAATTAGGTAAATGATTCCATATCTCCTCTATTTACAAACAATAGCAAAACACATAATTATTGCACCAATGTTAACAGGTTTTTTCAATGAATGATTATTTTCATATCTAGTTTGTTAATTACAAAATTTATAGAACTCTGAAATGACATTAATATTAAAGACTTAAAAGTTTCTAGAATTAATCGATAACGTATTTTTAAAAAATTATTTAATAAAATGCAATTTGAGTAAAAATTACCAGAATAATTTTTTATTCTATTTTTCTTAATATTTAATATGATAACTTTGTTAATTTCATAAATCTTCTACCATAACTATAATAATGTTAATAAATATTCAAGTTTATAATATTGTGTTTTAATGATGTGTTTAATTAAAATTGAATATGGACAAACATGCTTGAAATTTGTATAGTTTATTATTACTGCTTATTTTAGTATTAATTTTGCATCCAATGACTGCAATTTAACAAAAGTATGATTCTATGGATATAATTTACTAATTTGTCCTTCTAAATATGTAAATATATGTAAATCTACAGCTCTTTAAGTACTTACAAACAAAAATTTACAATTTACCTATTAAAAAGTTTCAATGTGTATGAAATGTGTATTTTGAGTAAGTAAACAGATCTGAGATTTCAGAGTATTAAAAACTTTAGTGAATGACTGAGAATAGCAGAGTGAGGAAAACTAAAAGTCAAAACAATTTCTCAATTGCATTTATTGAATCAATTGAATAATTAAAATGCTGGATGCTCATGTTGTTTAGTTTTTTACATTACATGTACTATTTATGTAACAGGAGGATCAAGTAATTGGGATTTTTGCTTAATTTATTTTGGTTGCCAACTTTTAGGGTGAAAATTTGTTTTTCATTTGTTTTTAGATATTTTTGTAATGCATATTATTGTTCAGAGATAGTGTTGAATTAGAAATAAAAGACAAATTTTTAATTCAGTATTTGAAATGTAAAATATTTTCTTTCTATTTGGTTCCCAAAAACTAGGATTATTTTTTGCAATGATTATTGTGTTTGTATATCGTTTTAAAAGCGTCTCAAAATGTATTGTATTAATTTCTTTTTCTCAATACTCTTTTTATAAATAACTAGTAGGCAAACAATTTTAATTAAATCAATGTAAAAACTTAAAAAATTACCTATTTTTATTATTTAATATTAATAAACACTTTCTCCCTCCCTCCTCGAATTTTTTTTTCGTATTTTCATCACTAAACACATATAATTAATCTATTTCATTATTTCTATGTATTAATGAATTATGTTGTAATGTTTGAATTAGTCTAAATAAACAATGACTAGTATAATTTTTTTTAATTAGCAATTTTTTTTTTTTCACCATCATGGTATCGATTCTTACAAATATTTGACAGATATTTATGTTAAGAGGAAAGAATATCGATTAAAACTTGTGTTCTTAAGTAAATATTACTCATAACAAATTATATCTCGCCATTGGTACCACTTCAGTAACAATTGGCTTCAGGTTTGAATTCTGGCGGTGGAATGGATGTTTGTGAGTGGTTCGGAATCCACATTAAACTATAGGTCCTGGTCTAATTAGCCTAAGTGTGCAAAAAAAAAAAAAAAAAAAAAAATGATCGTAGAGGAGAAAGCAAACAAATTCTGAAACACAATTCTATGATCAATTTTACATAATAACAAGAAATGAAAAGTATCTCAATTAAAAAAAATATTAAATAAAAGGAGTAGATAATTTTTATTATCACGAAATATTTATTATAAAATCAATAATTTAAAAAATAATATACTATAGAGAAAAGTACTATATAGTAGAAAATATAACTAAGAAGATATTATTATGATAAGAAGTATATAAACATTTACTGTCTTTGGTGGTTTGATCATCCATTGGTTGGGCAATTCGGAGCAGACATAAGTGGAACATGAAACTAACTAATGTTTAAAAATATCAAATTTCTTATCAAAATTTAATCTTTTCACCAAACTGAATTTCTTTTGACACCAAATATATAATTTGTTGAAATCATTTTATTAACATAAATTTAACGATCATTTTGAATATGTAGTTAGTTTCGATAAATTTCTTTTATGCCTGGCAACTACTGTTGAAGATTATTTTCATAGAGAACAAAATATCACTTCCGAAAATTGATGAAACATTTAAATATAATTTTATATAAAAAAATCGATTTTGGATTGAGCGGATTTGTTGAATTTAGTCACATCTGTTTTTAATTTTTCTTTTCGCTTATTTCTAAAACCGACATTTTATAAATCACGTGATGGAATAGGTAGTAAGTACTTCAATACGATGATGATAGACGAGATTTTTTTACGAAGGGTTACATTTTTAAAATTTTTAAGATCTTCACAACTGCCTCATAGAAAAGTTGTGCAAATTTAAAATAACAAAAAATTTATAGAAAATTAATATTTATTATATTTTTTTATTTACAATTATGATTGGTATTTTTATGTTATTGTAATTTATGTTTATAATCATCTCAAGTACATTCATTATTGTATTTGCAAAAGTTGAAAGCAAATCAGTAATTACAATTATCGATTACAATAATTGAAATGAGCTATTTTGATCTTAAGAAAAATAAAAAAGTGATCAAAATAGTTTTGTTTACTATTAACTGACGAATCTTTAATTAACAATGACTGGTAGTTGAAGAGATTGACAAGCCCGAAGATAACAATTGTCCTGTGCTGTTGGACAATATCCTGCTGGAATATAAACTCGAACCTTGGAAGGAAGGATAACAAAAAAGACTGCAAATGTAAAATAGATTAACTTAATTCTTATAATGCATCTTAATTTTAAAATCAAATAATTAAAAAGTCTCAGAAATACTCTTTATCATTCCAATATAATCGATTACAGTTATGACAACATCTTAACTGTTGAAAGTAGGAATTCTGCGGAAAGCGGTTTTTCTATTTATAATCATATCTATTATAATTTTTTTTTATGTTATTGTAATTTATGTTTATATTCAACTCAGGTATATTTATTATTGTATTTTCAAAAGTTGAAAGCAAATCAGTAATTATGATACAATAATTTAAATGAGCTATTTTGGTCCTGATCAAAATCTTGATTTTGATCTGTTTTTTATTTAAAATCCTGATTTTTGATCTGTTTTTTATGTTATTGTAATTTACTTTTATATTCATCTCAAGTGTATTTATGCGGCCTGATGGTGCCTGAGCCTATCACTTTGGCCTTTGGTACTACAGGCTTCAGGTTCGAATCTTGGCGGTGATATGGATGTTTGTTAGTGGTTCGGAATCCACTTTAAAAGGAAGGTCCCGGTCTAATTACCTTAAAGTGTGTACAAAATGACCGTAGAGTGACAAACCAAACTAAGTATATTTATTGTTATATTTGCAAAGCTGAAAAAAAATCATTAATTATGATACAATAATTTAAATGAGCTTTTTGTCTTAAATTAAAAAGTGAACAGAATAGATTTGTTTATTATTGATTGTCGAATCCTTAATTAACAAAATTAAAATATGATTTGATATCAAAGGCAAAAAAAAAATAATAATAATAATAATAATAATTCCATTTCATAATCATTATTTCACGAACAACCCAAACCGCGACTTCTAACTTCTTGTTCCGTCTTCTCCATCAATTAGCAATCTAAAATGGCGGACTCTGAAACGAGCCCAGTTTTTAAAGACACAAAGCGTATCACCGAAGAAAAGTCTGGAAACGGCAGAAAGACAAAGACATCCTGAGTAGAGGGGGCGGGGGCGAGATAAGAGAGGGGGATGATATTAAATGGGGATTGCGAATTGTGGATGCATTTATGCATCTACTTTTGCCTCATCATATGCATCTGCCATCAAGAAGAAAGGTTTCTTCTCTCTCTCTTTAGCTTGATAAAAATCGCACTCCCAACTTTTAGCTCGGCTCACAGCATCCATTAGCTTGATGGAAGACAGTCCAACCCCTTTACCATCCCCAGGACACCATATTCCACTCTGCCTTTTGTTTTATGTCCGTCTCTTCTTTCCATTCCTTTCTTTTTCGTCTCCATCTTTCGGCGTTCTTACAGTGATTTTCATCAATGGTAGCTTTCTATCTCCCCATACATATGCAAGATTCTCCTCCACTTAATTCCATTAGGAGAGAGATGCTAGGGGACATTTGGACCATCCACCGAGTTGTCCCTCTTTAGTTTCTCGCAGATGTAAAATGAATACGCATTAGTTCTTTTGTTTCTTGATTTTGTTGTTGGTGTTTTTTTTTCATCCATGCTGTTGTTGTTGTTTGTTGTGCAGAAGTGAGGCAGCTTGCTGGTGTGTTCGGTCTCCATCAAATTACGAATGAGAGTTTTCCAAGTCCGATTGTATTATCACCCCACGGATCGTTTGTTCGTGCTCGTCTCCAGACAGGAAAAACTTTTCGAAAAGTGAATTTTAACTTATTATTTTCTTACTCTTTTCTAGCTGAGTTAAAAAACATTAAGCGATTTGGAGGGGGCTTTGCTTTTTTTTTCTTCTCATAGGAAAGAATCCGAATGTCTTTTTTTAAAGCTAGGAGGCACGTTAGTTAGTAATTGGATCCTAGAAGTCCTTAATTTATTTAAGATTCAATTAAAATTCATTGCTCTAGTTCATTCATTACTCCAATTCAATATTGCCTTTTATGGGGAGATTGGCTTGGCTGTTGCTAATTGCCATTTTTTTAATGCTAAGGTGCACTTGCAGTTAGTAATCAGATCCTTTCTTAATTTATTTAAGATTCAATTAAAATTCATTACTCTAGTTCATTCATTACTCCAATTCAATATTGCCTTTTATGGGGAGATCGGCTTGGCTGTTGCTAATTGCCATTTTTTAATGCTAAGGTGCACTTGCAGTTAGTAATCAGATCCTAGAAGTCCTTAATTTATTTAAGATTCAATTAAAATTCATTACTCTAGTTCATTCATTACTCAATTCAATATTGCCTTTTATGGGGAGATTGGCTTGGCTGTTGCTAATTGCCATTTTTTTAATGCTACGGTGCTCTTGCAGTTAGTAATCAGATCCTAGAAGTCCTTAATTTATTTAAGATTCAATTAAAAATCATTACTGCAGTGTGTTAATATTGCCTT
Source organism: Caerostris extrusa (assembly GCA_021605095.1). Taxonomy (NCBI): domain Eukaryota; kingdom Metazoa; phylum Arthropoda; class Arachnida; order Araneae; family Araneidae; genus Caerostris; species Caerostris extrusa. The sequence goes on along the minus strand of BPLR01001280.1, from coordinate 69,822 downwards.
TTATGGGATGATTGGCTTGGTTATTGCTAATTGGCTTTTTTTTAATGCTAAGGTGCACTTGCAATTAGCAATCAGATCCTAGAAGTCCTTAATTTATTTAAAATTCATTACTCCATTGTGTTAATATTGCCTTTTATGTGAAGATTGACTTGGTTATTGCTAGTTGGCTTTTTTTAATGCTAAGGTGCACTTGCAGTTAGTTATCGGATCCTAGAAGTGCTTAATTTGTTTACAATTCAATTAAAACTCATTACTCCAGTATGTTAATATTGCCTTTTATAAGAAGATTGACTTGACTATTGCAAATTGTCTTTTTTAATGCTAGGGTGCACTTGCAATTAGCTATCAGATCCTAGAAGTCCTAAATTTATTTACAATTCAATTAAAAGCTCATTACTCCAATGTGTTAATATTGCCTTTTATGGGAAAATTATTTAGTTATTGTTAATTGGCTTTTTAATAGGGGGCACTTCAAATAGGGTTCCCTGAATTTATTTACAGTTCAATTAAAAATCATTACTCCAGTGTTTAATGTTGCCTTTTATGAGAAGTCCTTAATTTAATAGATTTTTTTAATGCTAGGTTCATTCAGTTATAATAAAAGTCCTCATTTAATTAAGATTCTTTCAGTATGTTAATATTGCCTTTTATGGTAAGATTGGCTTGGTTATTGCTAATTGGCCTTTTTAATGCTAGACTGCACTTACAGTTAGTAATCGGATCCTAGAAGTCCTTAATTTGCTTACAATTGAATTAAAATTCATTATTTCAGTGTGTTAATATTGCCGTTTATGGGAAGATTGGCTTGGTTTGTCGCTCTACGGTTATTATTATTTTTTTTTTTTTTTGCACTCCAGGGTAATTAGACCAGGACCTATAGTTTAATGTGGACTCGAACCACTAATAAACATGCATGCCACCGCCAGGGTGCGAATATGAAGCCTGTGACACCAAAGCCAGAGCGCTAGCCAATTAGCCATCAGTTTACTTTATGGGAAGAAGTAGTTAATATTACTTTCTATGGAAGTAATATTAACCTATTATATTAACTTATATTATTTACTTATATGTAATATAATTATACTTATCCTGCCAAAGCAACAGGAATTCTATTTTGGCCGATTAAGTTTTATTTTCTAAATTAAAAACCTGTTAATAAAATTTAAAATATGGTTGCATGTCAATTGCGCATCCTCTTTCAATGATGAATTATATTTAGAACGAACCTGTATGGTAGTTATGCTATAAGGTGCATTTGTAGTTAGTAATCGGATCCTAGAAGACCTTAATTTGCTTACATTTCAATTAAAATTCATTACTCCAGTGTGTTAATATTGTCTTTTATGGAAAGAAGTAAAGTTCATATTATTTTCTATGAAAGTGGTACGACTAATAATGCTTTCCATGGAAAGAAATAATTTCCGAAAATATTTTTCAAAAATTATCTCGCTTTAGTCTTTGAGATGGTGTAAAAAAAAAAAAAAAACCCAGCATATGTTGCCAGCCTGAAGACAGCGAAACATTTTTCAATATGAACATTGATCTACAAATTTAAGTAGCCCTTGTTAAGCAACGATATTTAATAAACCCATACTTATCCTCTCAAAGAAACAAGAACTTTGATCTGGCCTACTAAGTTATAATTGCTAAATTAAAATGTTTAATAAAATTTAAAATATGGTTGCTTAAACAAATGTGCATTCTCTTTTAAAGATTAATTATATTTGGAATGGACCCGTATGGGTTTTCGTTTGTCTCTCTAAGGTTATTTTTTGCACACTTTGGGATAATTAGACCGGGACCTACAATTTAACGCGTATTCCGAACCCCTCATAAACATCCATGCCACCGCCAGATTTGAACTTGAAAGTTTGTAGTACCAAAGGTCAGATGTCTAACCAATTGGCCATCAGACTGCTGACCTGCATGGGAGTTATACTAAGTGATTAGGTGGAATTAATTTCGAATGGAAATTGTATACTAGAGTTGAAATTTCTCCTCATTTGAGATGCTCAGTTGCGATGTTCCGAAGCCTCAGCTATTTATTCGTTGACCTCTTAAGGTGAAAAATTTGAGTGTTAGATATAAAGATATGTGCAAACGAAATTTAGATGTATTCAGATAATTTCTTGTTGGCGAATTAATTCAGGTAATTCTTCCCAATTTTTTTTTTGTCTTGGCTTGTATAAGCCCTACTAACATATTAACTTCTAGTAGATAGTAGCGTGTAGATTCGGGATAATCTATTAAGAAGTTGATATAACTAGTAATAGATTATCCCGAATCTACACGCATTTCATATTTTTATCTTTTAGATCACCACTAATTAACTCGCGCCTAAATTAATCTTTATATCCTGGACTAACTCAGTATTTAAGGCTACATTATATTATAAGATAATAACAATATACTTATACAATAATCTTACATCAAGACAAAAACAAATTCACTCATATACTCGCTGTGGACTCGCACACGAAACCTGCGACAGTGAGCGCCATAGCGTTAGTCATTCGGCCATCAGGCATTTTAAACAAAACTAGTGAAAATAAAAATGATTTTCAGTGTTAATAATGTCGATGTATCATATATCTCGAAATATATGTGGCAAAGAACGTAGTAATAAGAATGTCCTTCAGGTGATTAGCGAGAGAGATTATTAATTAATGAATAGTTAATCTACAATCTAGATCCTAATGATTAGCGAAGATGGGCTTGGTATTTATTGCTTATGACCATTAGCATTTATTTTTTTATTATTTTAAACAAACTCATCATCATCATCATTCACTCAAAAGCCCCAAAGTAGGCTAAGGCCGCCTGCCTGCTGGCAGATTTCTAGACAAATAATGTCTTTTCATGGCGTAGGGTTGTCAGCCCTATGCCCAACAGTTATAATAGACTGGGACTTACGCTTTAACGTGGATTCCGAACCACTATAAACATCCATGGCACTGCCGGAACTCGCACACGAAACCTGTGGCAAAGAGTCCTAGAGCGCTAGTCACTCGGCCATCAGGCGCTTTAAACATAAACTCGTGAAAATAAAGTCATTTTTAGTGTTAATAGCATCGAGTATCGTATATCGTAGTGTATCGTATATCTCAAAATAAGAGGATTCTAATTCTAATAATAAGCAGAATAATAAATAAATCTGGATAAATAACTTACTACTTTCGTAATTATAAAATGCACATTGATTTTTAGTATAAAAAAGATTATGAAACTGAATTTTGAAATGAATGATTATGAAATGATTATGAAACTGAAAAAAAAAAAAAAAAATATCTCTTAATATATTTTGTTCTTCAACACCATGTAAGTTATTTTAAGCATAGGAGTGAAAATTTGAGCATGGACTGGAATGTAATGAAATGTGATCATTAATAAACGAATCTTTTTCGTTTTAAGATGTTCAGTTCTTAAGTTTTATCATAATCATTTTATGTTCATTTGCACTCATTTCTCATCGTCAGCACTTTATTTATAAAACATAATACTAGCAAGTTAATTTATAAACAATGTAACAATCACTTAAAACTAAGTCAATGATTTAGCCATCCTTTCAGTTGTATATTTTTTTGTCGAGCATTATTGATTATGATGAGATGCAATTTAGGGTCATTTCTTTTGCAACTTTTTTTCTACAGCTAGATTATTAAACAATGTGTAAAAATTGGCAATGAACCAGTAGAGTTGTTTACTCAAAGTAGAATTATTTCATAAAGTTGCTTGCCAAAAAACTAAAAAACTTGCATAAAAAAGCAAGATGAGATCATGTTCAATTAAAACAACAAGATTTATTTTTTAAGTTGTCCAAAGACGGATATTTAAGACAATATAAACTAGAAAATGCGTTTAAATTTTTATACAATGTTTTTAAAATGCCATGAAAAATAATGCATTTTACATTTTTCTTGAAAATATTATTCGATTTGTATAAAAAAATCTTTTTTAAACTTGAAATATGATAAAAAAAACATTATCTTTTAACATCCACTATATTTGTTACTAGCATATCAGGCGATAATGAATGATTCATTTATGATTCATTATAATTCACTTTGAGTCATTTATGTTTCATGAAAAACAATACTCAAACATTTTTATTTGCGCAATAAAGTTTTTTTTTTTAAAGCGATGAAATGACTAAATTTTAATGTATTTTCCTGTTTTTCCTTCCAACTCCTTGATCATTTTTATAATAGGACGACCTGATTAATAATTTTGTAACGCTCTTTTGAATGAACCATTCTCCAGATTGAACCCTGAAGTGAAAGAATATTGTGAGTTTTCGAATCCAAATTTAATGTGAAGATTTCTGTTTAGTCCTGATGTGCACAAGATGACCGTAGAGTCAATATGCAAACCATCCATCTTCTTGATAATTTTTGCTTGTAATTAACACTTCATAGTCATGATTGTTTGATTAGTCTCAAAGCAATTTTGGAATGAAGCCCTCTCAGAAATGGACTCTGAAGATTCACATCCATTACCAAAACTTCAAATCATATGGAAAGGATTTTAAGGTTTACAAATTTAATATGCAGACTTAATGATGCTGATAAAGCATTAAGTTTACAATCGGACCTGGCATTGTCGTTAATATGTATTTGTAAATATTTTTTGTTAAGGTAAAATTCTTTATAATTATTATATAATTCATGTGTTGTGATGGTATATTTTATGTATCAATTGGAAGGAAGTGTTTGATGATCACCTTACCCTTTAATGGATGCCGAACCTTATCTGTGTAAAGAGATGACCTGTTTCAAGGAAACGGCTCTTTTGTCACAGTTGAGATTGAGAAGTGATTTCCTTGTGAAGTTATCTGCATCAGCGTTATTTGGTAACGGGGTGACTCTTTCAAAAAGAAACAGAGTGCTTTGTATAGGATGATAAGCATGTGTTTTGGGGAAATGTACAAAAGACCTTGCCGTCTCTTCGACCTGATTAATTGTCGGCATTCATCCCATCAATGAAAAGGCATATACACCCCCTTCAAACGGACACACATAAAATATACCCTCACAACACATGAATTATATAATATTATAAACAATTTTTACCTTAACACAAAAAAAAAAAAATGCATATTGACATTTGGCATTAATGTATTTTATGAAAAGCTCTGGCGATCGGTGCCACAGGTTTCGAATTCGAATTCCTGATGGGGCTATGGATATTTGCAGTGGTTCAGAATCTATTTTAAACCGTAAGTCCTGCCTGTTATGACTGAAATCGTTGGGCATATGACAACCCTACTCAGTAAAATGAAAACATCTTCTGTTTCAGAATCTGCCAGTAGGCGGATGGCCATGGACTGTAGTGTCAGGGGAGTCATTGTTTTTATAAAAATTAACATTAATATTTAACATTAAATTTTAAATATTTTTTAAAGGTAGACAAAAACAAGTTTCTACTCAGTTCTTATCAAGTTCTGTTCAAATTCTACCAGCATTTCCTTCACCCCAATCGAAGAAACTCACCAGCCAAGAAATTTAAAGTACCCATACCATACTTTTTTGTCCTCTTGATGGGATTAAGAATTCTTCAGCTGCAGAAATCACTAAGTTGTTCAATCAAATCTAAGTACCAATCAAATACCAATGAAAATTGAACAAACAGCATTTTGACAAACATATTCAAGCATTTTAAAAAAGAGGAATCGATTATCGACGGATCAATTTGCAATTTGTTCAGTTTCATTTTTATCTCGACTACAGCCAGCCTCCTACCAGTATCACCCCGCATAAACGGCTCTCGCCTACAATACTATCGCAAGGCACAATGAGGTTTTTATCGCCAGCCTATCGCCCTTGGCAAAATACGCTCGAACGCTTATCTACGTTAATTCGACAGCTTTTATAAAGATGCCAATTTCATTCGCCAGAGAAAAGCACCCTATCTCGTATAAAGAAAACATCTCCTGTTTCGAAATCTGCCAGTTGGCGGATGGCCATGGTTCAATATGGGCTGTAGGGCCGAGGAATTAGTTATTGTATGAGAAAAGTATTGTTATTCAACATTCCCTATTAAATTCTTTTTTAAAAGGCGGACAAAACCAAGTTTTTACTCAGGTTCTTCTCAAGTTCTAAAGTTCTACCAAGTATTTCTTTCATCCCAATGGAGAAACTCACCAGCCAAGAGATTTAAAGAGCCCATAGTATACTTTTATATCCTCTTGGGGGATTAGAACTGAGCCTCTTCACCAGTGTTGGAAATCTATGTACCAATCAAATAACAATAAAAATTGATCAAAGGGCATTTTGACAAACATATTCCAGCGTTTTAAAGTAAACAGAATCGATTATCGACGGATCAATTTGCAATTTGTTCAGTTCCATTTTTATCTCGACTACAGCTTCCTATCACTCCGCATAAACGGCTCTTCGCCTACAATACTATCGCAAGGCACAATGAGGCTTTTATCGGCAGCCTATCGCCCTTAGCAAAATACGCTCCAAAGCTTATCTACGTTAATTCGACAGCTTTTATAAAGATGCCAATTCCATTCGCCAGAGAGAAAAGGTCTTCTGCAGCTTAAGCAGTGATTGAAATCAGACTCTCTGCTGTTACACTTAATCTCCTTCATAAGAATTAGGGGGCCTGCAGAAGAATTGAAAGTAGTAATTCCTTAAATAAACGACCCCAGACTTCGATAGCGGGGCACTGGTATGCTAATAAAAGGAGGGCACCTTCTAGCCTGGAGGAAGGGTTTCCGCGTTATCTTGCCTCCCGTTTGCGTGGAAGGCTCATTTTCTTCTAATCCTTGCTTCTCAAATCGAGAGACAGTTTAATTCGAGAGAGATAGTGTAATGATAATCGTCCCGCTACAGCAGCAGCGAATCACAATTCGGGACAGGGGTGTTGTTGTACCTATTGGGGTGCAAGGGGAGGGGGAGCCCACCTTATCGCATCGTTTGCTGCCAAGCGATTAAATCCCGCCGTTCCCTTTCTGGTGCAGTACCTCATTTGAACTCATTTAAATGCAATCGTAGAAGCGACATTTATGGGTGACTTTATGTGCATGGCAGGAAAGGCAAAAGGGGATTTTAATTTTGTTCATTTCCTCGCTTATTTTTCTCTGCGCCCTCTGTGTGCCGCCCTGCTTGTGCAAGGGCGGCGGCGACGCACATGGCTCCTTTTATTTATGGGACATAAAGCTTCCGGGATTAAAGGGCACGAATGAATGAGGGGGTAGGGAGTGGGGATTGTCGTCGATGCTAACACAAAAACAGAGGGTAGGCATATATTTTTTTATTTTTTTTTTTTTTGTATGTGCAATGGATGGTGGAGGTAATTTATCGTTTGTGATTTCCACTGATGATTTTTATGTCGAGTTATTGGTGTAATAGGGATATTTCTGGTTGTTGCTAAGAAATTTAAATTGAAATTGGATTAGAAAAGTTTCAATTGTATTTTTAAAAAGGAATATCTATATAAATTTAATATTTGTCTGAGAATTAGTTAATCTAATATAAAGTAATGTTTTAATTTTTTAAATGTGTTAACTTTTATATGTCTTTATACTTAGTAAAGACTTTTAACTTCTTATGTGTATTAAATTGTTTGTCTTCTATTCATTCGCTAGTTGTTCATTAAGTGATTTACCTATTAATTATATTTTTCATCTTATTCTTATAAATTAAATAAAACAATATATAATTCAGTCATTGTTTAGATCACATTTTCCTTTTATTAATATTAGTATATTGACTTACATTACGGATTAAGAGCAAATGTTGTATACAGTTTCTATAATAAAAGTACATGGTAAAAAAGCTATCTATTATTTTAATTATGAAAAAATATTATCATTTTTATATATAATTTTTATATATTGTATATTATTTTTATTATATTATTCATGTTATTATTATTTTATATAATTAATATAAATATATTTTGTTTATATAATATATTTTATAAAATTATTAATTTTTATATTATTTTACTATGAAAAATAATAAAAAGTAAATAAAAATTTAGTTTTATGTATTGAATTACAATAGCTTTATAAATGATTTTTATGTTTCACTTTATTTTTGTAATTAACAAGTACAAAAGGAATTCAAAAATTACATTATTTAAACAGTTTTTCAGAATTTAATTTATCAATATTTATTAAATAAAAAACTTGTTCATCAACTTTCACTCTACTTACTGTCCTCTACCTAATTAGGAAGCAATTGCTGACAGAATTGCAAAAAAGATTACTAAATAATGACAACAGAATATTTCTTTGAAAACATGATAGATGATTGGTGATATGAAATTATCAATCTTTCCAACTTTTAAAACAAAATTGTTGTCTCATTGATAATGCGCATTGCTAACAGTGCAAGAAAGCCCAGGTTAGAATCCGCAAACGGTGTGCATAGCAGTCACTGCTTGACTGCTTGCATCAACGAGTTGAATCTATTCGTTTTTGAAAGTAGTGACTGCTATGAAGATTTTGACAACATGTTATAAGCACCTCATACATAGTCCAATTGACTAGTGAAGGTTTTCCTGATATTTTCATACATGGCACGCAAATGTGGAACAGTTATTTTAAAGTTCTACCCTCATTGTCCATCTGTGTGCTGTTAGTGGCATGCATCAACAGAATCCAAGGTCTACCAATGTTCACGTATTATGCACCTTATTCATATTGTTTGTTATGGAATTCATAATTATCTAATCAATATACTTTTTCTCTACGAACTAAGTACGATTAAGCAGATTCAAAACTAGCATTGAACATTTCAGATTTTTTTTCGCAATTTCTTTTTGATGGGCTGTCAAATATTTAACTGAGGGTAGTATATCTTTGTATTTTTTTAGTTAAGAAAAGTATTTTTTTCCACCCATTGCATACTTCTTATTCTTTAAATCGAGTAATAGTTCTTCCTTTAATTAGTTAAAAAAATCTTCAATCAAATTTGAAAAAAAGCGTTTTAATATTTAAAATAGATTTATGAAGCTTAATAATTTGAATGACCTTGAACATAATATTAGGTACAAGAGATACAGGAGTAAATTATAAAATTTAACTTATTTAATTCAACATTTCAGGATGAAGTAAAGACTAAAAAATATCATTTTAATTAAAAAAGAAATTGTTTTGAAAGCAATACCTCTAGACAATTGGAAGAGACCAATGTTCATTGAAACAATTTGTATAAAAGATTTTCAAGGCAGATTTTCTTATTCACCAAATAAAAATATTGATTCTTAAAATTTAACTGTTATGTAGGTATTAGAAGATGTAATATGATTATACGATATTATTCAGTTAATCAGTACGATGTATTTCTTCTAATTGCAATAGCACTCCTTTATCAGGAAAGTAATAATGCTAACAGTGGGAAAATAATACAAAAATCACCAGTCACCATCATAATAATTCGACATTGGACTTCAGGTCATTCTAGTGTTATATAAATTTTTAATTGTAAAAATTTGCCCACATAGGGAAAGGATATGCTTATTTTTTTTCTATATTTATTTCGCGAAAAATAAGACGATAAGAATATATTTACGTAATAATGTACAAACATTGAGAAGCGAAAAATATTATATTACTTTGTTAAATAATTTTTTTTTACGTTTAAATAGGATATGGGTACCTATGTGCCTAGTGGCAACGTGCTTAATTAGTATGGGCTATTTAGCTCTGTTCAGAAAAAGTCCGTCCAAATTTGAAACACCTTAACAATCGTTCATTTGTTACCACGTGCTGCATTTTGAGCTCGAAAAACAAGGCTCAGAATCTCCTGCCTTGAGCGAAAAACCTCCTGTCTTTCAGGAGGTTGTAAAATCTATTGATGAGGTTCACAAAATTGACTTCAAGCAGAGCGATTCCGATTTTCGACAAGTGCAATAACACCCTTTCGTGTTCTGCTCAGTATGCACCAAATCGGTTTTTCACGCTCAGCTCATTACTTCCACATACAAGTGTGAACATGAATTTGTTGTGGGTTGATGTTTTATAGCACAAGGGCTGTTGGCCATGCTGTATCTGTCCTCATAAGCTGCTGAATTAGCCATATGTTATCTACTGCACCAAATAATCAGTCACATATCAAATCAATTAAAATTCTTATCCCAAAAGGTCACTCATGAAATGTTGGTAGTGTTAAATAAAAACAGTTATAAGTAAACATAAAAAGAATGTGATATTACATGCATCGTAGATTTAAAATAATATTAAAAGTTTGATTGAAATAAAAAAAAATTTATGTGGTCTTAGTAAAAAATACTAGAAGCACATGCTTACATGCTAAAACCCCCTGATACCAGACTCTTTAACCTATTTCCACTTTTAAAACACGTTTTCCAGGAGAGAAAAATTAAATATTTAAAATCATTTTTAAAATCATTATATTAAGGACTTTAAAATATTGAAATACAATTAGAAATAAGTAATTATTTTATTTAATCTAAAAACAGATTTTTGGAAAAATAATTTTTATTTGTCATACATTAGTGGAGAAAGCTGGGTTGTGACATTTTAAAGGAAGATGTAATAAATTAGACCCTCGTATTTACTTAACTGGTAATGCCGTTTAATAAGTACAATAGCGTATGGTTTTGTAATAAGTTTCACTATTGCTACTAGTTTTCCCTGTGTACTGTGGGTAATGTTGTATATGCTACAAAATCTATTGTATTTGTGGAGATGAATAATATGTCATTAAATAAAATATTAAATATCATACAATGATAAAATATTATTTATCCGATATTCTAAAATATTCTTAAAATTACGCACAAAAAACTCAATATCCTGAAAAAAAGGAATTTTTTTAAAAAATCTTGTCGCATAAAAGTTAATTGACTAATATTTTTTAAAAAAAATATTTATCGACTATTATTAATCAAGAGTTTTCAGGAAATATTTAATTGTTTTTATTTATTTATTTTTAAATCTTGTCGCATAAGAATTAATCTATTAATATTTATTTATCGATTATTATTAATCAACAGTTCTTCAAAAAAATTTTTAATTAGTTTTATTTATTTTGTTTTTTTTTAATCTTGTCGCATAAGAATTAATCGACTAATATTTAAAAAAAAATATTTATCGACTATTATAAATTAAGAGTTTTTCAGAAAATTCTTTAATGCATGCATTTTATGCATTAACCTCTTTCATTATTTATTTATTGAAATATTATGAATTATTTGGTAGCTCATGTGCCATTAAATCCCACCAACCAACCTGACAAAAAATGTATAGTTTTAATGACAAATAAATTTCTTTAACCTTTTTTAAAAACTATAATAATTTTCAATGCAAGATACACTGAAGTGACAAAAGTCATGGGATAGCAATATGCAAATTTTCAGATGGCAGTAGCATCGCGTAGAACATATATAAATGCGCAGTGCTTTCAGAGCTTTCATTTCTGTTCAAGTTATTCATGTGAAGAGGTTTTGACGTGATGATGACCGCACGACGGGGAATTAACAGACTTTGAACGCGGAATGTTAGTTGGAGCTAGACGCATGGGTCATGCCATTTCGGAAATCGTTAGGAATTCGACATTCCCAGATCCACTGTGTCAAGAGTGTGCCGAGAGTATGAAATTTCAGGCATAACATCCCACCATGGACAGCGCAGTGGTCGACCGCCTGCACTTAACGACCGAGACCGGCGACATCTGCAAAGAGTCGTAAATTCTAACAGACAAGCAACACTGCGTCAAATAACCGCAGAAACGTACCGCAGGACGTACAAGGGACTTGTCTGTTAGAACTGTGCGGAGAAATTTGGCTTTCTTGGGCTATTCCAGCAGAAGACCGACTCGAGTGCCTTTACTGACAGAACGACATCGCTTACAGCGACTCTCGTGGGCACGTGAACATATCGGTTGGTCCCTAGATGAATGGAAAACCGTGGCCTGGTCCGATGAGTCACAATTTCAGTTGGTAAGAGCTGATGGTAGGGTACGAGTGTGGCGCAGACCCCACGAAGCCATGGACACAAACTGTCAGCAAGGCACTGTTCAAGCTGGTGGTGGCTCCGTAATGGTGTGGGCTGTTTTTCATGGCATGGACTTGGTCCTCTGGTGCGACTGAGCCGAACATTGACTGGAAATGCTTATGTTCAGCTACTTGGAGATCACTTGCAGCCATTCATGGACTTCATGTACCCAAACAACGATGGGATTTTTATGGATGACAATGCGCCATGTCACCGGGCCACAACTGTTCGTGATTGGTTTGAAGAACATTCTGGACAATTCCAACGAATGATCTGGCCACCTAGATCGCCCGACATGAAACCCATCGAGCATTTATGGGACATCATCGAGAGGTCTGTTCGTGCCCAAAATCCTGCACCATCAACGCTTTCACAATTATGGACGTCTATCGAGACAGCATGGCTCAATATTCCTGCAGAAGACTTCCAACGACTTGTTGAGTCCATGTCACGTCGAGTTGCTGCACTTCGCCGGGCGAAAGGAGGGCCGACACGATATTAAGAGGTATCCCATGACTTTTGTCACTTCAGTGTAATAATCATTCTCAAGATCTTTGAACATCAACATTCAATTTTTGATCAGCTTACTAAAGAATACCATTTTATGTCTATTTAATTTTTAGTGAAATATTTGCCTCCATCTTCCGTATTTTATAGATATATTTATCGACTATTATAAATGAAGAGTTTTCAGAAAATTCTTTAATGCATGCATTTTAAGCATTAACCTCTTTCATAATTTATTTATTGAAATATTATGAATTATTTGATAGCCATTGCTATTAAATATATATATATATACATAGCTCATGTGCCCTTAAATCCCACCAACCAACCTGACAAAAATTAATACTTTTATACCAAATAAATCTCTTTACCTTTTTTAAAATTATAATAATTTTCAATGCAAGATAATAATCATTCACAATATCTTTTAACGTCAACATTCAATTTTGATCAGCTTACTAAAGAATACCGTTTTATGTCTAGTTAATTTTTAATGAAATATTTGCCTTCCATCTTCCTTCCCCGATCATTCTCTTAAAAAGGATCTCCCACTTAAAGACATCATCCATCCTTCGTTTCTGTCAGCGAGTTTGGCACAAAAATCTGTTGAGTCAACCTTTCTTAAATTAAGGTATATGCCTCCCCCTTCCACTTGTGTCAACACTTATTATAAGACAGACCTCAGCTAATTTCCGTCACCCTTGACTCCCGTTAGATGCTGTATCAACAACCAATGAATCACATGCGAGGTGCATCTCCAGCAAAACCGTCAACAAACGAGCCCCCGAACCGGCAAAGGGAGGGTCCCGGGGATGCAGTATCCGGCGAAATCCGGTCTGACACCACAAACAGGGAGGGATTCCGGAGGCAATCTAAGTGTTTGCCTCGGGATTTTGCATAGGATTTGGGAGACCCGGGAATAGGCCATCCCTGCTGGATTTCTATGGGGTGGTCGAGGTGATCCAAGAGGGCTCATTTGGCGCTGAAAAGGGCTTAGGATTGTAAAGTCGATGCGTTCGGGATTAGAGGATCATTGGCTGTCTCCGCATCGCCTGCTGGCGTATTAGAGGAATGGCGATGATTTATTTTGTAACGGGATATGATTCAAGTACTGTGTGTGGTAATATTTCGTTTCATTATAAAGCGATTGGTTATATTTGCTGTTATGATGTATTGCCATGTATTTTTTTTTTTTTTTTTTTTTTTTTGCGTTATTATTTTAAAAGTTCAGTTATGTATGAAAAACAAATTGAGGTTGTTGTTGCTGTTTTCGAAAGTTGGACCAATGTCTTGTTACTAGTCATTAATTACTATGATCGCTTGTCATTCATTACTATTATCACTATTACTTTGACATGAGTCATTCATTACTATTATCACTTGAGTATTCTTCAAATTGAATCATTCATTACTATTACCACTTGAGTCATTCTTAAAATTGAGTCATTCATTACTATTATCCCCTCAGCTATTCTTCAAACTGGGTCATTCAATATTATTATCATTTGAGTCGTTCAATATTATTATCATTTGAGTCATTCATTACATTTATCACTTGAGCCATTCTTCAAATTGAGTCATTCAGTACTATTATCACTTGAGTCATTCTTCAAATTGAGTCATTCATTACTATTATCACTTGAGTCATTTATTACTACTATCACTTGAATTATTTTTCAAACTGAGATTCATTACTATTATCACTTGAGTCATTCACTACTAACAGGTGGGCTGAAAAGTTCCTAGGCTGACACATAGATGGTGCTACTAGTATTAAATCCATATGATTTTTAGCTAGCCCTAACCTTCAAAAGACACGTATAAATTTGACAGCTGTTGCACTATTAGTATGTGAGTTATAGCATTTTTAGTGAAGTAACTTTTGTTAGTTTGAAAAAAAATGGATAAAAAGGAATTTCTTGTGTTAATAAAGCATTGTCTTTTTTGGCAAAAAAAAAAAAAATACTATTGAAGCCTAGGCTTGGCTTGATAAACATTATTCGGACTTTGCACCAGGAAAACCATCCATAGAGAAGTGGTTTGCTAAATTTAAATGAGGTGAAATGAGCACCGAGGACGATGCATGCAGTGGACGCCCCAAAGAGGCTGTTACCGACGAAAACATTAAAAAAGTCCACAAAATAATTTCTGATAACCGTAAAGTGAAGTTGATTGAGATAGCTGTGAGCCTAAAGATATCAAAGGAGCGTGTTGGACATATCGTGAATGAATATTTGGATATGCGAAAGCTCTGTTCAAAGTGGGTGCCGCGCGAGCTCACAATCGACCAAAACAACAACGAATTGATGATTCTAAGCAGTGTTTGGAGCTGTTCAATGGTAATAAACCCGAATTTTTGCGTCGATATGTGACAATGGATGAAACATGGCTCCAATTGTGGTTTAGTGGTAACTTGCGCAGCTTAACGTGTGCAGGCGAGTACAGGCTTAAATTTCCTTGTGTCCATCGCAGTCACTGTTCTGAGAAATGAGGAACGATAGTGATCGTGACAACACCTGTAAAAAGTTTCTCATCAATAAATTAGACCCACTAGATTCAGCTAGGCTAAATAATGGGTGTGCCTGCCACACTGCATTCATATATTGTTACCATAATTAGGAACGAATTTGATTTTTTAATCAAATGTGGTATTTTTGATTTCACACTCTTGTTTAACCTTCCGATGAGAAGAAGACATTACATTGGCATAGATTTATCGTGCCAATACCTGGCATAGGCATGAAATATTTCAGTTTGGCTTCACTTTCGAGTTTTGAGCTTGGTTTTATAATGCGGAAACTATCAAACAAAATAATTTCCGAAATTTACAGCTGATTCATCAAGACTCTTTCAAAAATATTTATAAATATGTCGACAAATATATTGGTAATAAATTTTAAAGATATTGCAAATTTATTACATAATTTTTTAACATATTGATTTTTATTTTTCTACTTTGAAACATGCTATTTTTATAGCGAAAAAAAAAATGCATATATTTTGTATTTTTAACATAATTTAAAATATTCATTTATATTTAACCATACTGAGAAAGTAAAATAATATAAGTATTGATTGATAGTGTCATACATTTTAATATTTTCAACTAAAATGAATTTTTATGAAAGTTCATTTTAGATAGAATGAAGAACACTAGATTCACCATATATATAATGAAGAGAGGAACAAAAGTGACAATATCTTTCACCAAATAATTGGAGAAAGATGGTAACAAAATTGGTAAAGTAGTAAAAACTTTCTTAATTCTCCCCTACGAATTAACTTATCAAGCCAAGTTTCACAGTATCAAGAATTATGTACTATTAATAATGATTGTTTCAAATCATATTTTAAAGCAAGTTGAAAACTTGAGATCTCAAGAAAACAAAATTAAGATCCCCTTGACCATTCGTTCCTCAAAATTTACTGATTTGTGGATACTAACGAGTACTATCTTGTGATTCAATGTTGTATTTAACTGTTGGATGCCTTCTTGGAGGTTATCTCTATGATCCTCATATTTATGTTCTGCAGAAGAAACAAATCATTGCTGTATATTCATAGCATTCACCGCAGGCGAGCATTTAGTCCGATTTCGAAAGGCAGTTTATTGATTGCAGGGGCACTAGATAGAATAAAGACAGGTACCAAAGTGGTAATATCTTTCTCCAAATAATTAGGGAAAGATGGCAACAAAAATACCATAGTAGTAAAAACTTTCTTAATTCTCGCCAAAGAATTAACTTTTCAAGCCAAGTTTCATAGATGAAGAATCATGTACTATTAACAATGATTGTTTCAAATCTTACTGTAAGGCATGATTTACCATTTGCTTTTCAATGATGTTAGCCAACTGACATGAAATATTGTTGATTTGTAAACATATATATAGATGTCATTTGAAATAGTTTCATGATACCTTTATATGTTTTTTTCGAAAATAAATTCAACTAACTGTATACAAATGGTATCCATCAAATCATCTTTAAAATATGAAATATTCATGCCAGTAATATATATATATATATATATATATATATAACAGCATTCAATGAAAAGTTTCTACAGCAATGCTCAGTTATACGATAATAAGATGGTGATACGATACTATAGTAATATATAATTTATAAAAAATCGCACTAGTTATAAAAACATATGAATTTCTTAAATTATTCAAATTAGGCTTTTTAGGCTTCATATAAATTAATTTAGTTTTTACCGAATAGCAAGTATTAATGTTGAATTACAAGCCATGCTATGCGACTATGCGACTATCATTATGTATTTATTCCAAACGTGTACTTCTATTTTTTTTTTATTACAAAATTTAAAATCGCTGCCTAAAATAGAATCACTAAAAAATATAATATTGAAAAAAAAAAAAAAACTAACAATCCTTTTTAACAAAACTAAAAATAACTGTTATAGAATATTATTAGACAGCCTTGCTGCATGACCTCTTTTTCTCTTTTAAATGATCCTTCCTCTTCAAAAAATGACCCTTCCTTTCGTTGACAATAAAGAAGATCTTTATGACATCTCGAGAGGGGGAGGACCGCAATGTCAGGGTGTCTCCTCCCCCGACGATCGTTTGGCGAACGATAGATGGGGTGGAGGACAGGGATGGCCGCAGATGGCAAGGGGTCGTCTCCGTCGCTTGCAAATGTTCTGCTCAAGAGGTCTTTACTGTAGCCTGTTGCCTTGATATTCGATGTCGTTTTTTTGGGACCTCCTTTATTCCGCTCCCTTTATTGTTTATTCTGGGGGATGTTTTTATTTTATTTAAAGGTTTATTCGGCACTATCGTTTTTATCGGCGACTCGGTTATTTTTGGAAGGGGAGAGAATAGTTAGGGGTGCAAAGGATGGTTTTATATCCCTTTCGGACCGAAGAAAATCGTGTCTTTCCCCTTACTTATATGGAATGTTCGTTTGAATTTGATTCGTAAGGTTATGTGTGGACAAAAGAGAAAAAGTACCACAAAAAGAGTGCTAAGTCAGGGATAAAAGGTAAATATACAAATCAGGTATTAAAGGATAAAACGTTAGTTAAAAAAAAAAAAAAAATGTTATAATATTAAAAAATTTCTTGATTAAATATCGATTACATTTCATTATGTATGATTCATCATTTTGTAAATTTTTTTGTTTCCTTTCTCCTTTTTTTTCCAAATGGAAAAATTTTAGGCCAGTAAAATTCATAGAATGAATTTTGAATGTCACATGCCTGGAAATGCCTGGAAATATATATATTTACTGTTAGTTTTATTCATCTCTGAATAGTGTTATCCCTCTTCTATTAGTTTCATTCATCTAAAAAACAGTAAATTGACTTGATATCATACATGATTGAGATATTTCAAGTTTGGTTCAAATTCAGCATTATTTAGGAAAGGGAAAGATGTTTTCTTAGAGAAATTTAGTAACAGTACGTTTCGTGCTACAAGTCAGAATACTACATTAGAAGGTGATTACAATAAAATATTTTACCAATGAAAACGCTAATCTAACATTTAATCAAAAAAGAAAACTCAACAAGCAATCTCCCAGCAGCCCTGTAGCTTCAACTGACATTATAAAGCCAGGATTGAACCCTAGATTTATTAGTACCTTTAATCTAATCTGTTCCTAATAATTAGATTTTATCTCTTTAATTCCATAATTTAGAAGATCAAACATATTAATAAATAATTAATTTTTATTCAATAATTTGATAATAACACCACATGGTGTATAATAATGATGTTTATCCATTGGTCCATAAAATGCTTGTAAGATAAATCAAACTCTGTCGACGTGGCAGTTGGAATTGAACAACATTCTAGCATTCGTCAAACAGTTTGGTAGGGATATTCAAACAATAGACGAAGTTGGAGTAGCAAGAACTATAAAACAAGGCTCAGATAGGACACTGTTTTTTCAAACTAATTTTATGTATGACAATACCACAAATATGCCAGCGTAAATTGTTCACAACGTCCAAGAACAAGGCTGTACCAGGAAGTTTGTCAGGAATCATTAATAATTCCAATTTCAGTACAATCTTGGAATATCTCTGTGTCTTTTCACATGATTTAAATTTGGTGAAACTAGTTCAACAGTAAGAGATGAGTTTTTTTAAGTCTTTAATTGCCAGACTATCAATTCTATCGATTCGAGATTAACTTACATTAACCCAGATTAAACTTGATTCCAGATAAACTTCCATTATTCTAAACTATTCCAAACTTGATTCCTTGATTCCAGATAAACTTCCTTAAAAGGCGTTTGATTTATATTAATAATACTTGAAAAGTTTTGGAAAATGTCCAACAGATTTTATCTGGGATACGCATTCAGTTCTAAAAAAATTTAACGAAACTGCTACTATGTTATAAAATGTTATACATAATATAAATAGTCCCCATAATATAAATACTGATCACTACGACTTTCTCTACTTCGATGATTTGGATTTTAAGTATTTTTTAAAGCAACAATTTTCGAGTTCAAGAATTCTAGCAACATCAACTCCTCAACTATTTATCCAAGTTTATTTTCCAACATATATGTTGTAAACCAAAGATCTATCACATACTAACATTCATCTAAGAGACCAGGAAAAAATCCTATTTTAAAACAGGAAATGAGCTATGCAGTGTCGCTTTGTAAGGCTTATAAATTCCAACAATACTATGTTGTCTACCATAATTTACACATGTACAATAAATACGATTTTAATGCATTTGATTTAATTACTGCAAAGTAAATTAATGTAATGTATTGAAATTGTATTATGTACATGTGTAATTAATTATATAGTATCAATATAATTGACAGATTAACATCAATAAAATTAACATATTAGCATCAATAAAAATGGCATATTATCGTTGATACTGTGTTTTCTGTCAACTAAAAAAATATGTACAATAATTGAACAAAACGAACAAGATCTTACAAAAATGTAGAAAAAATCAGGCAGATATGCTACGAACATTTCACTACGGAAATGAAATATGATGTTTTTCCGTATTACTTTTAGAAGGAAAACTTTTGAAGATTTATGAGCTGTATAGCAGAAAACTTCTCATCATCTAACATAAGGCGTTTACACTTATTGTCAAAATTCCCATTTAATCTCCTAGTTTCCGGGTGGCCTGATGGCCAATTGACTAGCGCTCTGGCCGTTGGTACCGCGGGCTCCAGGTTAGAATCCTGGCGATGGCATGGATGTTTCTTAGTGGTTTGGAATCCACTTTAAGCTGTAGGTCCAGGTTTGTTTAACCCTCGTGTGCACAAGATGATCGTAGAGTGACAAAACCAAACCAAGTTTTTGGATGTAATGATTGGAATGCATGCTATCAATAGATTTCAAGTTCAAATCTAACTATCTTCAAGTTCAATTCAACTCTCTTGCACACTAACTAAAAGTGCTACCAATAGGATGATACAAACTTATTGAATGCTGTCAAAAAGTTTGTTGCAATACATATAAAAATATAATCTTGATTAAGATGATAATCCCTATAAATAATATATAAAAACTTAGAACCATCTTTAAATAGTTCTGTACCAATACTTTAATAAAACGCCCCAGAGGGACACAGCCCTGTCCGAATATGATGTTTTAAACTCCCCGGCCACGGAAAATACTTTTATATATATGTATGAAAAAACAGAAAAACCCCGACCGGACGTAGGATGATGGATTGAAAAGAGCCGTTCATTTCAAGTCTGCAAATATATAAGTCAGATCTATATTGCGAGAAAGGGGGAGTTAAAACAGAGATGAGAAAGTGGGTGTGAGTTTATGTGTGTCCGTCCGTTGATAGTTGGAGCTCCATATTTCTTTTGGTCAGTCCTTTTGAATTTTTCATTTTTCTGACATCCCTCCTTCCACTGTTTGTTCCTTTTCGCCCCCCAGACCCCCATCGTTTATAGATTTTGCGCTTTTCTGGAGATCAGATTTATTGGCTCCTTTTTCCTCCTGTGTGTTTCCGGTGTACATGCCGGAGACATTTTCGAAGCTTTTAAAAGAGACGCCGTATTCTTTTTTTTTTCTTTCTATTTCTATTTCTTTTGTTGTTGTTGGATTCTATTTCAGTTTGATTTCTTTCTTGGATTTTTTTAAAATGGATGAGAGTCCACACGGTTTATACAGTTTTTTTTTTTTAAATAAGAATTTCTATGTTTCAATAAAAATAAAGAGATAAATTATAAGCAGCTGGCGGAGTAATAGATGATCATGAAATTAATTTTAAGAAATATGAAGAAATGTAGTTAGTGGTAAGTCGCAGTCATAAAATTTTATGAATAATCCAGTTCAAAGTGTATATCTTTTTTCCTAAGCAAGGCACTAACCATTAAAGAAAAGTCCAATAACACATTTATGAGATTATAGACTATTGTTTTTATTGTTAATACATTATGTTGATCTTTTGATGCTTTAGATCCAACTTTATAAAATAAAAAGGACCATAAAGAAAATGAAAAAAAATTTAGTCTTGAGATTACTTATAAAGTTCCATAAAAGACAACAATTATTTTGAAAATTCAACCTAGATTCACTTATTAAGGAAACTTTTTAAATAAATCTGACCATTTTCTTCTTCATTTTGCAACAACCCATGGTCAGGGCCAAGGCCGTCTGCCTACTGGCAGATTCCGAAACAGAGATGTTTTCTTTTAGGAGGTAGGGTTAGCAGCCTATGTCCAACGCTCTGCAGTCACATAAACCGCATCGTATACAGTTTAAAATGGATTCCAAAAATCTAACCATCTATATTTGTTTATTATTTCATTTCAAAACGTTAATCATGTATTAGCGAAAACTTTTAAATTTATTGTGAATTTCAAATGCTTTTAGAATTTGATACACATTTATTTTGACATCAGTGATCTCTTTTCCCGCATAGCTACACTACAAATAATCTCTGACGCTCTGAGAAAGAAATCCATTGTCTCTTCCAAACTTTCAGGAAACCTCATATTTGGTGTCGTATCCCTTTAAGACAGAAAACCTTAAGATTCCCATCAAACCGCCTGGCTATAGATGTGAGATTCTTTACACAAGCTATCCCAATCTCAACATTTTAAAAATGGGTACTCACTAAATAAGAATTTATAATGGAATCATTATAATTGCTTTTTGCATAAAAACCTGTTAACTTTTTTAATGTGTGGCACATATGTTCTGTAAACTAAGTACAATTTACGGTCTTTAACTTAATGCTTAGACAAAAGCAAATTAAAAATTAATACATCCCTGTTGCGCAGAGAAAGAGATTCACTGTCTCCCTCAAACTTTCAAGGATGACTACCTCATATTTGGTGTCGTATGTAAAAAAAAAACCTGGAGATTCACATCAAACAGCCTGACTATTGATGTGAGATCTTTTACACAAATTATCACAATATCTAATCAGATTTTTAAATAAGAATTTATAATAGAATGATTACCTTTTGTTTTCATAACAAAAATTTCCTTTTCTTAACTTTTTAATTTGTGGCCATATTTTCTTAAATTAAGCTACTATTTACGAACTTTAACTTAACGCTTAAACAACAATAGATTAAAATCAATACATCCCTTGACGTGCAGAGAAAGAGATTCACTGTCTTCCTCAAACTTTCAGGGATGACTACCTCATATTTGGTGTCGTAGAAGAACCTGGAGATTCCCACCAGACAGCCTTACTTTGATGTGAGATTCTTTACACAAGTTATCATAATCTCATCATCATAACTGGCTCGACAGTCCGCTGTGGGCCTTGGCCTTCTTTAAAAGATCCAGCCAGGCTGTTCTTCTTTTGGCCGTGGACCTCCAGTTTTTGATCTTAATAACCTTAAAATCAGAGTCTAAACAGTCGACCCATCTCTTTTCGGTCTTCCCTTGGTCGTTGACCAAAAGGTATTGCATTGAAAACTTTCAAAGCAGTTCTATCACTTTCCATTCTCATGTGATGGCCGGTCCATCTCATTCTGCTCAGCTTAATAAATTTTAGAATGTCAATATCTCTAAATAGTTTGTAAAGTTCAAATTTGTTTCCCCATTTTTAAAACGGGTATTCACTAAATAAGAATTTATAATTGCTTTTTTTCATAAAAAAATCTCATTCTCTTAACTTTTTTAATATGTAACACATATTTTCTCTAAACTAAGCTACTATTTACGATCTTTAAACTTAACGCTTCGAACAAAAATAAATTAAAATTAATACAATCCCTGACGATAAATTCTCCATAAATACAATACATAAACTGCATGCAACGAAATCGCAAATATACATCACAATATCCTGCTTATTAAATAACCAGCCAATTAGGACTATGGACATCGATCCATCAATTGAAAACGAACACGTTCCTTTCAATCGGGCAGCAACAAGCCCGACACGCGAATGCATAAGTCATTCGACCTGGCATGTCATACGAGGAGAATTGAATTACATGGCATGGGGGGCACCAGGGATCATCGAACGCGTTATGAATCAGCCCAGCGATTCCAATCCCCCGAGTGTTACTTAAGCACATGCATGGATTAATGAACCAGAAACCGCTCCTTCGCAGCCTTCCTCTTTGTGAATGAAACGGGGCATTTAAACACCCTCTAAGTGCAGCCGACATGCGCGCTTACTCGTTTGCAGGGCCTAATTCGATCAAGGGGGCTCCACCCCACTTCTCATTATTGAATGCCCTCCCCGGAGCTGGATGGAACCGGCAATCTAATTATGGGCCGATGGATGCCGTTGCTTAAGTGACAGAAGTATGGGAGTTTGCGATGACCCTATGTGAAAAGATCGTTGCGGCCGCTTAATTCCTTTTAAGACAGAAAGCATTGCTCGGTGGAGATTTTAGGGATGCTTGATGGATAGGTCGGAAAGGCTTTTCATTTACTACTTGGGAATTGCAGGATAAAAGTTGCCTGTCTGGCGGTGGTATTCATGTCATGGGGGAGATTTTGGTTTTAGCTTCTATATAGTAAATGAAATTTCGTCTTCCATGTTGACAGTCATTGGTTAAAAGGAAATGATTCGAATTATATGGGGGAAAAAACATTTATGTAGTTAGAAAGGAAATAATGCTCTTTCAATCGCTTTTGATTTTTATATTGCTGTATAGACCTGTAAAAGAAATCTGCACTTCTTACATGTTTTCCTCGTGGTAACTTGCGTAACTTAAAGTGTGTAGATGAGTACAAGTTTGAATACTCCTTTATGACGTCCGTTGTAGTCATTGCTCTCAGAAATGAGGAAACTAGTTAGGGTTGTGGCAACATGTGTATTATATATCTACAGCATTTCTCATCAACCGTCAGGATGCCTGGTGAAATCCTCCAGGTGTTTTTTTCACACGACGCAACCAAATGAGGATCAGAAGCCTTTAAAAGTTCTCTCAAAGACAATGACCTTTCCTCGTTGCCCGTCGATGGGGTGTGTTCACGGTATACATAAGCAGAACATGGCATTCTCCGATGTCTTATGTGATTTCTTTTGTTTGTGTGTCGCTCTACGGTCAGTTTGTGCAAACTTTAGACTAATTAGACCGGGACCTACAGTTTAACGTGATTCCGAACCACTCACAAATATTTATGCCACCATCAGTATTCGAAACTGAAGTCTGTGGTACCAAAAGCAGAGCGTTAGCCAATTGGCCCTTACGCTGCTTATTTATTTTTCAGAAGTTGCAATTAGTCATAAATAGTCATCAATAGTCTTAAATAATTTATAGAAATAGTCAAAAATCTTCTGTTTTTATTATTGGACAAAAATACCCCATAAAGTATGAAATCCATTAAAGTTTTTGTATAAAATAATGAATTATTAATTTTATATTTTAAAATTTTTTTTTTCACGTTGGTTCGTCTTTTATTTCCATTAGTTTTAATATAATTTTTGTATTTAAAGAAAATTCATACTTATTATGCCAGTTATTTTGATTTTAAAAGTTGCGTGTTTGATGGAGCAAGCAACTTTTTTTCCAGTACATATGCATTACTTTCTCAGATGTATAAGATTATTGCCTCAGATTCTGAACTGATGTCCAACTGTCTGGCATTCTGGACATTTTAATAAAATATAGTGGTTGAAGTATTGCTGTATGGGAATCAAAACTGAAACTAGTTAATTTATACAATTACTTTTCTAAGTTTGAAGGTTGTAAACATTTTTAAAGGATATATGCAGTGAAAGTTGAGTGTTGAATTGTATTTGATTAAGAAATCTACTAGTTCGTTCTTAAATTTCACTCTAGCATATAAACAATATCTGGCCTGGGTGTCACAGGTTTCGGGTTCGAGTCCCGGCGATGCCATGGATCAGAATGCACTTTAAACCGTAGGTCCTGGTATAATATGGCCTTTAGCAGTTGGGCGTAGGGTTGACAACCATACCCCATAAAAAGAAAATAATCTCTCTTCTCGTAATCTGCCATTAGACATAGGGTCTTGGCCCACAATGGGTCTGTTGCGCCTATGATAATAAAAAAAAAAAAAATATATAAACAATATCATTTTAAGAAAGGACGTCTATATTTTTTTGAAAAGTGGGAAATTGAGGCAAATAATGCAATTATTTGACTTAATGATAACATTAAGAGTTGCTAAAAGGTATTGTAAAAGTTTCAACTTGAAAATTCAAGGACATCTTATTTAAAAAAAAAAAAAAACTTTTTATTATTTAAATAATATAGAACAACAAACATTTGTAATTTGAATAATGCTGAAGAAAACTTCAATACTTAGTGATAAACAGTCCAGAAAAGTTGGAAGAGAATTAAAAAAATGTTAATAATAATAACGAAGAATTTATATCTCAACAGCATTTTTATGTATGTATATCAGTTTTAATTTCCTTTATTTTAACTATTTCTTGTTCCATTTTTTATGAATTCTGTGTTCTTCGGATATTTCTGATTATTTTTGAAACTTCATACAAAAGTTTTCTTTAATGTACGGAAATTATCCTAAAATCATAAATTATTTTTACTTCAGTTGTTAAAGTAAGTATTTTTTTGAATATTTAAAAAAACTTTGTGTTGACAACATTTAAACGCATACAAATGTATAACTAATTAAGATATAAATTTGAAACAGGTATATTACCTATATAATGATATTCCCAACATAGGAACACTTACAAAGAAAAAAAAGCCATTAACATGTTTTTGAATTATCTAGTTTTATAATATCAATGGGAAAGTTGACATTTTTCTTATGTGAAATTCAAAAGTTTTAAGTATATTTAATCAAAGCACTTCTAAAAAGTCAAAAGGAGTTCCTCCTATTTTAAATCCAGGACATTTAATCAACTTTTAAATATTTAAAAGCTTTTGCCAATAGGGAGGAACTCTAGAAAAAGTGTCAAACAGATTTTAAACTCTTACTCCAAAACAGAGATCAGAAAATTTCAAAGCTTTAAGAAAAATAAAATTATTTTTTTTAATAATAAAGAGTATGAATTTGAGTATTCAGTAGTATTTTAATATATTTACATCATGTTATTATGTAATATTTCTATTTAAAAATTGTTTTTAAATAGAAATGCTTTTGCTTTCACTTAAAACTAAATAATTTTTCACCGTAAAACAAATAATTTTGATCCAAATGCTGCAAAACTTGGTACAAATATTTTTTATCGATGTTTACAGGAAGTAAATCTTGAAATGATTCTAGCTACATAAATATTTTTTATTTTAATAGTTAAAGTTCGAAATACATATAAAGTTTGAAAGAATTACTCGACATCGACAACATTTAAACGAATAAAAAATAATATATAATAAAGATAAATTTGCAAGACATTTATTCACAGTAGGATGCAAGGACAAACAAATACAAACTCAGAAATTAAAAAAATTTTTTAATTTGATTTTGAGTTATCATGTTTTTGTAGTAATGTCAATTTTTGGCCATTTTTATCTTAATTTTAGCCTATAAAAAATATAAAAAATAATAATAATGACATTTTTTTATGTGAAATCTAAAGTTTTTAGATGCATACAATCCAAAAATGTGTACAAAGATAAAGTATTTTAATAATTTAAAAAAAAAAACCTAAGAAGACGTTCGTTTACCTTAAAAGGGAAATTAAAAAAATATCGGGAAGATGTCATTTATATTATTTAGGTATACATTAAACTTTCAACTGTCAACATTGAGGCTTACAGTAAGATTAATAATTCATAACGATGATATGCATAATCGTTTTTGTAAAAGGGAGTAATAATAAATTTTTGTAAGATTATACATTAAATATGAAATTAATACACTTAAAAGTTTATTTTTAATTAGAATACAAAATTTGCAGACTGAAGAGATATGATATTTTATACTGCAAATTTATATTTTTCAATATCATCTTGCCATGTAATATATTTTTCATTACAAAACATCGACTATTTTTCAGAGAAATTATTATTTACACTTTAATTTTTAAAAAAAATTGAAATTTTATTTGAAAAATTTGTAACAAATGTAAACAACACAAATTCAGTTATATTAGTTTTAAGCTTTTTATATAACATCAAATATCTATATTTACGATTAAGGAGACAAAATCTTACAACCCTTCCTTCACGAATTATTCTTTTACAATTCATCTTCATCAAAAAATGTTTAAAAAAATTTGTTTTGGAAACAGACTTGCAAAGTATTATATTTATTATAAACAATACTAACATTTTTATGCATAAAAATGTTAAAAAAATATATACTTTTTTTGTATAAAATTTGTATAAAAATGTATGCAGTTTTTATACATAAAATGTATAAAAATATATGCTTTTTTTTTATACAAAAATGTAAAAAAATGTTTAAAATAATACTTTCCGAAGCAATATTTTGTACAACATTTCGAATTACAACGACAATGCCTCTCGTATCCATTATGAGAGGGGTTTGCAAAAACGATAATAACGATAAGAAACTATGAGATAAATTTTAGGTAAGGTGAACTACTTTATTTAATATGAATTCCAAACCTACATCTAACAATTCTCTGATCCTTAAAAAAAAAAAAAAAAATCTCCATTTTAATTGTAAAACATTAACAATAATTTATCTAAGGCGGAAATACTTTGTTTTCTGTTCCAAGTATCAAATAATATTATTTTCATCAAATTTAAATTTTAAGCAATAACTTATTATTTACTTATCAATTTTAAAAATGTGTGATGCATTTCATCACTTAGAAACTCTGTAATTGGTTTCTCTGTTATTCCATTGTTCCACTATAACTCCACTTTCCGAATAAATTTGTGGAATTTTTTGTTTATAATTTTATTTTATGCTTATGATTTCATGCTTAAATATCATTCAAACATAAAAGTTTTTGATAAAAGAAAGCATTCATTATATGATCCCCACGCCTTTTAAATGTTGATTATTTTTCTCAGTAAGAAATTAAAAATAGATTTGTTTCATTTAAATATTATTTTATATTTCATTTAAATAAAATGTAATGCTAAAATAAATTGTTGTATAAAAAACAAACGCATTATGCGTTGTATATTACAAATTAAAAATTAATTAAATCTAAAATAATTATAACTTCTAGATATATTGCGTACGTTAATTTTTTATTTAGTAAACAGTAATAGAATATACTTATAATTAACTAATAAAATGATATTTTAATAATAAGAAAATAATAAAAAGAAACATTATATATTTTTAATAAATTACAATTTCTAAAATTTAATATAATTACAACCCCTCGAGATATATGTTTTTTTGGTAAAAATTTACGCAACTTTTATAAAGTCACCGCTTCTATCGCGTTTTGCTTCATATCTTTAATCAATTTTATTCATTTAAGAAAAAAATTAAAAAAAACTAAAATCTAATATAATTACAGCCTTTAAAAATCTAATATTTATTATAGCCCCTAAAAATCTAATATAATTATAGCCCCTATATATATCGGCGGGCATTTATTTTATTTAGTAAATAGCATTTAAATATACTTATAATTAAAAACTAAAATATTTTAATCGAAGTAAGCAAAAAGAAACATACGTTTATAATAAATTAAAACTTCTAAAATTTAATATAACTAAAAAAACCTTTAAAATTAACAACCCCTCGAGACATATGCTTTTTGTTAAAAACACACAACTTTTAGAAAGATGCCCCTTCTACTACGTTTTGTTTACTTATATCTTTAGTCAATTTTACTCATTTAAGAAAAAAAAAACAATTATTTAAATCACATACATTAATAGTATCAAAATTATTAAAAATCCAATATCACATTTATGATTTGATAAACATAATTTTTAGCGCCAAATGCAATTCATCAGACAATCACCGACTCACTACACCACTCTAAAATATTAATTTAAACTCCAGCAAATCATTCCCCTTAAAGAGGAAGCATCCCCCTCCCTCTTGTATATACAATTAGTGATTCCTGGCCAGCGGTCATTGTACAGCAGGAGCAAAGAATGTCTCTCCCTAACAATGACAAATTCCGTCGCTCCGCTAGTGCGTCGGAAATTGGTCTATTCTTGCTCCTAATTTGATTAGGTGCATGAGTGCAATATGATTATCCAAAGCGCTGACTCCCAATTCCGTAGACAAGAGAATTCATTCGAAAGTCATCAATGAAATGGATTACTGCCCTTTTCCTTCCAATGGATAGTTCAGAAAGAAGGAACTAATAATGTAATACTGGTATGGGAGGGGGCATAATATTTATTTTTGAATCTTTCATTGTTTACAGATAATATTTATATTATTATATTTATAATTATTTTCAGTTATGAACAATAATTATAATTTTCTTTTTATTGATAAAAAGTCATTTTCGATGATGTTCAGAAAATTGAATGAGCTAATAACATTGAAACAGGACATCCCTTTACAGTTTGACGAACATTTTGTTGTCGTTATTTCCATTACTAATTCTACTGTATTAATATTTAATTGGTTTTATTTTTACGTGTATACATCTCATTATGTATTTTCGAAAAGTAAGTTTTATGGCATGTGTATTGGACGAATCCTGCCTAATACGTAATTGTATATATATGTATAATTACACGGTTTACTTGACGAGAGTAATGATAATGAATCTTAAACAATGTATTGTAAAAATTGACTTTTAACTCTTAAGCCAGTGTATTTACTTTATAAATATTTTTACAGTACATTGAGAGCTCCACTTATGAATTCCACGAACAGCTTTAAAGATGGATGATCGAGAGATGAAATAATAAATAAATGAAAATGAAAATATAAAATAAATCATGGAACGTCAAAAACATCTTATCATAAAACAAAACTTACATCGCTTTAAGGAAAAAAAGCGATGTAAATCTATTAAGATCATTTATAATTTATATATTTTAGATCATAGATAAAAATTAAATGTATATTCCATTATTATATATATATATATATTAATTATATATAGATTAATATATATTTTCTATCATAGATAATCATTTTAAAAATCCTAAACAATAAATTGTGATTAACAATGGATTTTTTAAATTAAGTAAATAAAGTCCTTTCATGCACTCATACAAAATAAATAATAAATAAGCATTTGATCAAAATAAAAAAATAAAAAAGTAATTTCTCATATCATACTATACTTAAGACAAGAAGTTTTTTTTTTTTAATGCAGCTGGAAATACAGAGACAGTTATGTTTATGCCATAAGCAAGGGCTGCACAGCTGTTACACATTTAGCATTACCAAGGGGGCACTTGTATAGCTTGAAGATATGCTACGGATGCGAGTAGCACTAACCCTACCAAGCTCTAAGATCATATTATATTAGACCAAGATCTACGATTTAAAGTGGATTCCGAACCACTACAGACATCCATGGCATCGCTGGGACTCGAATTCCGCCAGAGGGCTAGTCACCCGGCCACCAGGCTCCTAAGAAAATAAGTAGAGAAGTTTAAAAACATTATATTGCATTTTTCTTAACTAATCTTTGTTAGAAGATATCAAAAGTGATAGAAGATATCAAAAGTTTCCAAAAAATTTTGAATCTCTGTTTAATTTAACTTAATTGGATTTAGAATTTGGTTCTTCTAGTTCACTTAAGAACTTTCTACCACACTACTTTTGGCTCACATTGGATAACTAACTTTGAAAATGTTATCACGCCTTATAAGGAATAACGTTAGCACACTGAAGTAGTATTCTCATAACGGGTGATTATATGGGACATATGTGGTTAAAACGAATGCACCAGAATGGGTGAAGACCAGTTTTATAAATATATTATGCAAACAAGTGGTAAAACACATGCTATAAAGGTTACCTTTAATATGTTTTATTGTTTTGTACAGATCTCTCAATTTAAACAATCACCCATTTATTTTTAGTTTATTAATGTCTATAAAAATTAAATATAATGTTTTTCAACTTAAATCGCTATAATAAATGGATTCTTTCTATTTCCTTTAAAGAAATACCATTAGAAGGCCACAAAGTTTTAACCACTTTCTAATAACTTATGGCTTCGAGATATCCTGCTGCTGTCAAAAGCTGTCCTTCCGTCTGTTTCATGACTGGTCAGGAATAACAGATCATCCTGATGCGAGAGGACATACAATGGTCCTCATATGTCGCAGGAATCCCGGATCCAGTAATGTTCGATGCAAATTGTTTCCCAATGGGATTTAATACCACATAATGTTTCCTTGGACGGCCAGGTGGCGTTGCCTACCATCGCTTCTGATGCCACGATCAATGCCTCCGCTAATGTTCCTCTAAGAACCCTAGGGTGATGCCCTGGAGGGTCACTCGCTGGGGCTTTGGGGTGCTTTGGGGTCCTTTTTTAATGCTTTTTCTGTTTTTTTTTGTGTGTAAGAATTTTTTCTTTTTATAAAATGGGATAGAATAAAAATAAAATATTTCTAAAGAATTTGAAAATAATATGTATTGGTATCAGTATGGGTGAGTTCTGGGTCTACGTTTCGCTCATGAATTAGTCGGCCTTTTATCGGCCTATGATTTAGACGGCATTTATCGGCCTATGATCTTACTTCTACTTGTTGGCCCATGATTTTTACATATTGAATATGAAAAAAAGGAGCACCACATCAGTAATTCAATGTTAGGAGCCTGATAGCAGAATGGCTAGCTCTCTCTGGTGTTTGGTACCACAATGCCATGAATGTTTCTAGCAATTTGGAATCCACTTTAAGCCGTAGATCTCGGTCTCACATGACCGTAGAGCGTCACAGAGCCCAATCAGGCTCCTCTCACCCACATCATTCCTAAACTGCAAAGAGGCAACTCAGCTCGAATAGTGATATGGTTTGGTGTAGTAGTAATAGTAGTGATTCAATTTTTGTTCCTTATGGGTACAAGCATACCAAGGGTGGTTTGTGAAGAGTTATAATATTCCAATCACATGCAACGGAAGGCTTGTCTGGCCTACAGATTTATATTACACATTTTCGTCTCGAGCGTTGGAATTTTCGATTTGGTATAGCTCGTCAAAATTTAAGCTGGACTTTAGTTCAGAAACCAAATTAGCTATCTGTCGTTTGCTCCTGAGCAAAAAATTTATTTATCAGCTAGTTATATTTAATTAGGTTAATAATTTAGTCAACACTTAATAGATTCCAATTTTAAATAAACATCAACCACCCAATTAAGAAAGTTAATTCCAAAAAAAAAATTAATTTTTAAAGATTTTTTTTTATAATTTGATTAGAAATATGTTAATTAGGCAACACTGATTGAAGTACGAAAATTAAAATTTAATTTACGTTATACAATACGTTACCTTATAGCATTGTGTATAAAATATATTCTGAATATTTTGTGTTGATATTTTTAAGACATAAGATTAAATATTAAGATTAAAAATATTTTAATTTTGAAAGTTAATTACTGGATGATATTTTCTGAAACTTATCAGCATAAATATATTTTAGAATTAAATCATATTTAATAATAATAAATATTTATTCAAATATTTACTTCAAGAATCCCAATTGTTAAGATAAATTTCTTGTTCATAAGTTAAATGTATTTTCAATATTATTTTTATTGAAAACTGAAAATTGATTGAAATTTATAATTTAATGATGCTCAGATTACCAGATAATACTGGGGTACTTTAACAAATAAAAAAAAATATGATTCTTTCGCTTGATTTAAATATTATTTAAAGTATGTTATATTTAAGTTTAATTAAAATTTAAATTTCATTTGAAAATCCTTTTTATATTTAACTTTTAAAATGTCAACTTAATTGATGAAATATTTATGTGCGCAAGAAAGTATAAGCATTTAAGTAATAAAGAAAAATAGTGTCTTAGATTACATAATTGCATTCATTTTGCGTCTATTCAAACGAATTGTGTTAATTCATTTAGCGTCTATTCCAGGGGTGGCAATACGCGGCCTGCCTTCAATATTTTTTGCGGCCCGTGAGATTTATCATACTTTTACAAAATATATTTCATACTGGCCAAAGTATTGCTACACCAAAGTATTAAAAATACATTATGTGTGCAAACCATATATTCAAAAATTAATTGCCGAAATTATGAGAAAAAATTAACTTTGATTTTAAAAAAATTATTCTTGCGAATATATGACGGATATAGTTTGTTTTATTTGTGAGTTGACAGTTATGAGTTCGCAGAATCATGAGGAGCGCGCACCTTGGAGCATCCAGTTAACAGGTTCTATGTTTCACTTTAAGTGACCTCAGTGACTCAGTGACCATCCCTAGACACGCACAGTTGATTGTTGATAGCAGAGCAAACCGAACTCTTAGTTCAAGTTGTTAGCTCTTTTGTTTCAACTTACACCTGCGAATTATTATTTTTTTTTAAATGAAATTGACCAAACACAAAATACGTTCAAACATAACTATAGCAACACCAATTACATGTGTTGAATCAACAAATTCAAACAAATTGTGCTTAATATCAACATTGCGCAGATTGAAATAAAGGAATTTTGTAATACTTATTAATCAGTTCCTGCAATTTGTTTAAAAATAACTATTATTTAAATTTATGTTAAAAACTATTACTTTTTAACTGTTATTTAAATTAACATTTTAATTAATTCCCACTTATTTTTGATTAATGAAAAACCTTATAACTTAATTTAAATATAACGTGATATCTATCAGTCAAATCATCAGTTCAGCACGAACTAATTTATATTATTAACTATTAAATTTACTTATCTGTTTTCCATAAATAATTATTAATATTAAAATAAATTCTTTCAAAATACATAATTGTAAACGAATATACCTAACATTACCTAATTTTATCCTTTTAATATATATCTTAAAACATTTCTATTGAAAAAAATTATTCCGTACAAATTTTTCAAAGGAGTTTTATTTACAAATGCATCCCATCGAACACCAAAGAAACGTCACTTAAAAAAAAAAAAAGAAGAAAAAAAAGAAACGGGAAAAAACAGTAAACATTCTTCATTTAATCTCATCCAATGGTCCTCACACCAACTCTATATATAAAAGCCACCTTTCCAATCAATACTCAGTAAATCTTCAACGTCCACACACACCACCCCGGCTTCTTTACTGGCGCAAAGGCACTGCGGTCCACCGCTTTCGACACCGTCTAAATCACGACAAAGCCGGATTCCGGTCCCGGATTCCTTGATCTATGGACCCGATGAAAGCCCCTCTCCTTCTCCCCGCCAGTTTGTTTTGGGGGCCCCTGGTCGTTGGTTTCTCAGCAGTATTTGGTTTGGAGAAAAAGGGAGATCCCTATCTGTGTAGATGATGATCGACTAGGCAAAGAATCAATTAGGGGAAATAGACCCCCTTTGTAGCTTTTATCCCACAAACAGGGGCTGTGCATAAATTAAGAATAAATATTATATGATCTGTTCCTAACTTAGATGGACGAGGAGGACGAGAAATGTGAAATAATAATAAATAAATAAAAAAATATTTATGCAATTCTAATAATGTATAAATTGGCTTGTTTGCATTATTTTAAATGTAGGGAAAATATAATTCAGAATGCATTAGCATTTTTATGCAAGATATATAAATTTTCTTTTAAGTTTTTTGGGGGTCTAACGGATTTTATATGTTTCTGTTTTTTAATAACACATAAAATCCATAAATTATGCATATAGAAGTATGCATTCAAACTTATAAAAGCATTTTATGCTGTAGTGGATAAATAAATTTCAAAAAACGTATTTTTACTCTATTGAATAATACAGTGTTCATGTATTATCACAAAAAAAAAAAAATTACGATGCAGTTAAGTTGAAGAATTTTCTATTTGCAGAAGTGCAATAATATGTAACAAAAATAAATGCGTATTATAATATTCCAAAAACGACAAATACGTAAATACATGGAATTCTCTTAATATGATAATGCATTTAATAAATAACTGTTGCTTTCATAATGAGTATTACTTAGTCATTTTTATTTCAAATTAACGAATATTTCTTTTTATTTACTAGAAGTATATAAACCATTCCCTGATAAAATATAACTAATTTACGACTAATTAAACTGGTTGTAAAAGCTAATAAATAAGCTTAGTTAATTTAAACTGGTTGTAAAAGCTTCAAAAAGTTATTTCTATTTGCTTCAGGATTAACTCATTAATTCTAGAAAATTCCCTTCTTTTTTTTATATATTTTTTTACACATTCTCCGCTTTTACATATTCCTTACACTTTCACTACCTTTTTACACATTTTTTATGCATTCCTACTTTATTAAATATTTTTTACACATTTTTTATGCATTCCTACTTTTAAATATTTTTTACACATTTTTTATGCATTCCTACTTTATTAAATATTTTTTACACATTTTTAAATTTTTACATATTTTTTACTCATTTCCTACCTTTTGCATATTTTTATCCATTCCCCTATTATTTTTCACATTTTTTATGCATTCCCTACTTTAAATTGTAACACATTCTTTACTTTTTTACACATTTTTTACTCATTCCTAATTTTACCAATTTTTTAACACATTCCTACCTTTTACACATTTTTTACACTTTACTTTTTTCCATTCTATTATTTTTCACATTTTTTATGCATTCCCTACTTTAAATTGTAACATTCTTTTACTTTTTTACACATTTTTTTTACTCATTCCATGCCTTTTTTACACATTCCCTAATTTTTACATTTTTTTAACACATTCCCTACCTTTTACACATTTTTTACGCTTTACTTTTTTACACATTTTTTGCACATTCTCTACTTTTACACATCTTTTTATAAACTTTCCCAACAAAAGATATTAATCCGAATTATAATACAGTGAGCTTCGAAATTACAGATACTGAATTATGTTAAAATTATCTGAGCATTTGTTGTTATTTATCAGTGTTGATTTTTTTTGTCCATAAATAAAAGCTTTAAAAATAAATTTTTTGGGGAGACAATTTTTGGGTAGGTTTATTCAGTTTAAACTGCAAATTTTGTAGTATGTTCTCCCAGTACAATACATTAAACAATTTCATTAGCTACAATATTTTTTAAAAATAATCAAACTAACGAAGACAATCGTGAGAAATTTTATTTATTAAAGAAATCATTAATAAAATGTCTTCAAATATATACAACTTAAAAATTTACATTCTACTCTAGTTGCTCCATTTTTGGTTGAAAATTACGTATTATTCTTTTATTGCAAAAAATGATACAGCTTTTACTAGTGAAATATTATAAAAAAATTTATACTCATAAAAGATAATTAAATTTTCATTTCTTAAAATAATTTTACACAATAAGTCATCATCATTGGTGTAACAGCCCCATGGTAGGCCAAAGGCCGTCTGCCTACTAGCAGATTTCGAGACAAGAGATATTTTCTTTTTACAGGGCAGAGTTACAATCATATTAAAAAGGACCTACCATTTGAAATTACCGCCTTATGAGGATACCGGGATTAAATTACTAATTAGGATATGGGATTAAATTACCGCCTCATGGGAACCTACCATTTAAAGGGGATTCCGAAACACTACAAACCTCCATGGCACCGCTGGAACTCAAACCCAAAACCTGTGCCATCGAGCGCCACAGAGCTAGTCACTCGGCCATCATGCCCTTACACAACAAGAATTTTACAAAATCAGTTTCCAAAATATTTTGCAAATGCTTCTAATTTCTTTTAAATTTCAAGTTAATTACGAAAAATAATAATTAATCTTCACATATGCAAAATTTATTGCAAAAATTAAAAAAAAAAAAAAACTCATTTTAAAAGTCAACATTTTTAGATTTTGCGCTTAAAAATTAAAATATCAACATCTGTACCTTTTCATAAAAATACACACCATCCAAAAAGCAATAAAGTTCATAA
Source organism: Caerostris extrusa (assembly GCA_021605095.1). Classification (NCBI taxonomy): domain Eukaryota; kingdom Metazoa; phylum Arthropoda; class Arachnida; order Araneae; family Araneidae; genus Caerostris; species Caerostris extrusa. The sequence goes on along the minus strand of BPLR01001280.1, from coordinate 33,041 downwards.
ATTAATTTTACACTGCTTTGAAAATTGAAAGAACATTCACCAATTTGAATATGAAAGTACACGAAATGTACCCCCTCCCCCATCACACGTGAGCTCCCTTTATTGAGCGTGAATAATAATCCCCCTTCTCACTTAAAAGACTCAATGGGGCAGACAATCATCCCATTTGGTCGTGTTGATTTTTGACGGGGAGGAAAGGACATTCATGGCCTCATAGGGGATAAACCTTTCATTGATAAATATTCTTAATCAGGATATTCAATTGTCCTGCTATTGATATACGCCGATGTCCCCATATAGTTTGTTAATTCAATGGAAGATATGAGATAATATCAATGTGACTGGTTTATGGGGTCATAATTTATAGGGATAATGGAAGTGTTATTTGTATATGTAATTGGATTAGGGAATTAATAATTAAAGTCAATCTATGCCGATATGTTTTTAAACTCTGTAGTGATTGGCATATGTGTATTTATTTTTTATACCTAAAAATTATTCTGCTTCAAAAAATTTAATTCTAGTGGAGTTATATTTATTATAGTTTGTTTGTTGATTTAAGTATGGTTTAGAATTCAATCCCACATAGTTTGTTAATTCAATGGGAGGTATGAAGTATTATCAATGTGACTGGTTTATAGGATAATAATTTATAGGGATAATAGAAGTAATATTTGTATATGTAATTGGATTATGGATTTAATAATTAATGTCAGTGTAGCACTGATATGTTTTTAATCTCTATAGTCATTGACATATGCGCATATTTATTTGTATACTAAAATTCTTCTTCTTCAAAATATTTAATTCTGGTGGAGTTATATTTATCATAGTTTGTTAATTCGATGGAAAAATATGTAATAATATCAATGTGATTGGTTTATGAGGTAATTGACGCTAGTTTAGAGATAACAGAAGTATTATTTGTATATGAAATTGGATTATGGTTTAATAATTAAGTCAGTAAAGTTAAAAAATACTGAAATTGTTTCAAAAAAATTTAATTCCATTGGAGTTCTATTTATTAGAAATCTTCTCAACAATAAAAACATATAGTTGGTCAGCACTTAAAAGTCAAGTTAGTTGGTCAGCACTTTATTCTATTGTTGTTGGTGTATAATTCCTGAACATTTACATAAGGTCTTATATGTAGAAAATTTAGCGTTTTTCTGGTGCATAAGGGGGAATACTACATGACACCCAGATTTTGTCACCAAAATATCCCTAAGGGTGAGTTTGAGAAGTTCAACACAAGCATCCTCCGAGATGTCTTGACAAAATTTTATAAGATGAATACACTTAGACTGCGAATAGAAAAAAAAACTTGTATGTCTTGAATAGAAACATTGTCATTAATCATTTAGAATTAATTTTCAATGGTTTCATATGTAAATATTATTTTTGTATTTTTATTTGTATTGCTTATTACCTCGTATTGTTTTTCTAATTTACTTTTACCTGCAGAACTACTGTTGATATAAAATGAAGAAGAAATCAGGAAAAAAAAATTCAGGTACTTAAAGACATTAATCTTGAGCATTTAATTAATTAGTTACATTAAAACTGTTACATTTTTCGATAAATTTATGAAATTAAAAAAATATATGAAATTTTTTTTAATCTTTAAAAATAAATATAAATTTTCAAGTATAGTATTTAAATGTTTCACCCTACCAACTAACATTACTGAACACGTAATTAGCGATAATTGAGCGGTTAATTTACGTAGAGTTCTAATTGTTATCAAATAACCCATTAGAAACTTTCATTATTTCAAAAATAAAGTATATATAACATTTAACATTTGATAAGCGAATAATATAGTACATCCAAAATCCATCCTTTTTATTCCAGTTAAATAAAATTAAACAAAAAACATAAAGATTAAAATTAGTTACAATTTTTTATCTTATAAGAATATTATTAATTTTAATGAGAATATTGTTTGCGCTATTCTTTAATTAATTTAAAGTACTTACAGTTTTAACTACCTTTTTTCTACTTTTGAACAAGAAATTTGTAATCGCTTTTAATCTTTTCGCGTTATTAATAATAATAATATTTTATTTACTTTCTTTAATATTAGTATTATAGGAATAGAAAAAATTATTAATAGTCGAAATTTATTATGTGTATTAACATACAACGATAAATATTAAATATTTAATTTTCCACAACATAAATTCTGACGACAAAAATTATCCTCATCCTCTATAAAATGGAAAGTTTGCTATTAAAAACATTTTTATATCGTTGTACTGACAAACAAATATTAAGACATATTTAGATTTCATTTACATTTAATAGAAGACAAATTAAAAGATATTCTCTTATAAAACATTTTTAATGATTTTAAATTTAAAACACCTACAAAATTCAAGTTAATTTAAATTTAGCTTTTTCATAAGTTCTTTCATGCTATTGTTTCATTTATTTAGGTGATTTTATTTTTATTTGCAGATAAAATGCAAACATTTATTACTGAAAATTATTTTTGCAAACATTTCCCATTCAAGTATTAAATATAAAAATACCCACAAGCATTTTCAAGTTTCTTTGAACGGAAATATAGCATAAATCTTATGAACAAAAAAACTTACAATCGATAGTGCCAAGTATTTAACAAATTTAAAATACATCGCCAAATAAATTACGATTAAGTAATCCTACGTTATAAAGGAATCATACGTTAAAAAATGAATAGAATGGTTAAATTATGACCCATTGGGTATGGCTGGTGAATTACTTTTAGAAATAAAGTGAGCTCAGAATATTATATTGACAAATGAAAAGGAGATAAAGGTTTTTTTTTTTTTTTTTTTTTTGATAATTTATGATTTGTTTCTCTTTTACTTAACTTTTGATTAAAAAGAGTTCGTCTTTAAATATCAAGTGTGAATTTTTGTTGAAGAAAAACAGCAGATTAATTGTTTTTAAACAAAATATAATTTTAAAAATATTTTTAAATAAAATATGTCTAAACAAAGATTAAGGCATATTTGGATTTCACTTACCTTTGATAGAAGACAAATTAAAACAATATTCTCGTGAAAAACATTTTTAAGGATTTTAAATTTGTAATACCTATAAAAATTGAAGATACTTAAAATTTAGGTTTTTTTTTTTTCATAAGTTCTTTCACGTGCTAAGTTTTCATTATTTAGGTGATTTTATTTATGATTTGTTTAAAAACTCACATATTTATTACTGAAAATTATTTTTGTAAACATTTCCCATTCAAGTATTAAATATAAAAATACCTCCAAGTATTTTTTAATGTATTCTTTCAACGAAAATATATAAATCCTTTGAACGAAAAAGTTTCAATCGATATTGCCAAGTATTTAATAAAGTTAAAATACATCGCCAAATAAATTATGATTAAGTAATCCTACGTTATAAAGGAACCATACATTAAAAAATGAATGCAATGGTTAAATTATGACCCATTGGGTACTGCTCGTGAATTACTTTTAGAAAGGAAATAAAGTCAGCTCAGAATATTATATTGACAAATGAAAAGGAGATAAAGGGATTTTTTAATAATTTATGATTTGTTTCTCTTTTACTTAACTTTTGATTAAAAGAGTTAATCTTTAAATACCGAGTGGGAGTTTTTGTTGAAGAAAAACCCAGCAAAATTAATTCCTTTGTTGGTGATAAAAGACTGCAGCAAGACTGTATAAATTATTATTGGTAGAATACTAAAAATTCGATAATTTTTCCAATAAATTTATTTTTTGAGTAGAATTATACGTGAAATTTACTATTTTCCTTTGCTTTATTTATTCTTATAAAAAAGCTAATGTTGTTTCGCAAGTATAAATAAAAATTGCAACTTATGCTATTTTAAGAAACAGATGTTACGTAATAAATAATGACATACTGATATGTAAATGAATGCCGATATAAATTATGATCGATTTATTGATGATATTATGATCAATTTTTGATTTTAAAACTTCTTACATGAACAGTGAACAACAATGCGGGACAATTAATAGGTAATCGGACAACTGTGATAGATGATATAATTGATTCTTCCTAATAATATTACAGAATTCTATCCTAATACCTTAATTTATCTCTATTTATCTAGAAAATATATTATAGAAAAAAGAAGATACAGTCAATTGATAGTTAGCTAAATTTCAATATAGTTAACTGATAATTATATAGTTAACGTAACTACGGGAAATAAACTGTTTTTCCTCATCAGGTTCTAAATTTTTTTTTTTTTTTTTGCATAAATTTTTTGCAGCATCAAAAGTTTGATTTATCTAGAGATTTGATATGGTATTTATTATTTCATCAACTCAATTACTGTTACCATGCCCAACTCGTGGCTCAGTGGTAACGAAAGCCACTAATGGCTTTGTTGTAGACGCTATTTCAAAAACGAGGAGACTCGTTGGTGTTTGTGAACATGCCTCGGACTACCTAAGGAGAGTTTTCCATGTATTCTCCCATACTATACGCAATGCGGAATAGTTAACAGGTAATGCTGTTAGGTAAATGAAGTAAGGTAAATGAGGGTAGTAAGTCCTCTTGGAAGGCACTGCCCTTCTTCTTAAGCCAAGTCAGAATTCTACCTACAGTTGTTCCCAAAAGAAGCTACTCATTTCCTTCCGTCCATGAATAGATTCTTCATGGGGTATCAGTCCCCACATTGCGGGACACTGGGGATTAGACACGACAACACTGTTCCCATGTTATTTTCATGCATTTAGATTTCAGAAAAAGGGCTTGTTATTTTGTGTTTTACACAGGATCTCACTCAAATAGTTTCTGATAAAATAGTGATCAAAATTGTTGTAAATTGTTAATAAATTGTTAATTAATAAATACATTTTATTTATATTTAAAATCATGAAATTTGCTTTGATTTTATTTAATGTATATGAATTTCCTTCTCCAACAAGCACAAATTTCTGAAAGCATACGAACCTGTAGCTTTATTTTGTGATATGGGTTATTGCGGTTTTGAGGTATATTATTGAAAGGGTTACTGCGCATTTTTAAAGTTTAATAAGTATTTTGAAGAGTAGGTTTAGCGTGTAATTTCTAGAGAGTTATTGTTATAAGAGTTTAAAGTCCCTAACAACACGACATAAATCCATTCTCAATTTGTGATCTCACTTTGTCTTTTCTATATCAGTATAATAAAATTAATCATAATTCGTACGTCAACTAATTTTTAACATATACTGTGCATCAGAACATTTGAATTTAAAAAATGCACGGAAATGGTACACTGATTTACGTTTATCAAATAATTAACACTGATATTATTGGAACAGTAATTTGTTACAAAATATAGGTATTATAATTCACTTTATAAAAGTATTACAAAATTATGATTATTTTCATATTAGTTTACTATATTTTTATACTTTAAAAATTATTATTTATTTATTTAAAATTAACTCTTTGAAATTTTCCATACACAAGACTAAAAATGACGGGCTTAACGTTAATAAATTTTAATTCTGAGTGTTACAGTTTCCAAGGGAAAAGAAATACATAAGACATAGACAATACATAGACATGACGTACATACATACATAGACAATACATAGACATGACGTACATACATACATAGACAATACATAATACATAGACAAATAGCATATTTTGTTTCATATATATAAAAAATTAAATGTCTTAGAAAATTAGTTAAATCATCTTTTTATTGAGAGATTATAAATTTATGCTTTTAAATCACAGCAAAAGTTTAATTTCTCATTGCCTCTAGGTACAATTGGTATTTATCCACACTTATTACTAATTAAATTTACTTAAATAAAGATCAACATATAATGCTAAACAATTCATTTAACATTAGAAACCATTATACTAATAGTACAGTTTAGCGGCTTTCATTTTCATAAAGAAAATACATGATTCAGATGTAAAAACTAATACTAGCAAAAAGACAATACTATGGCTCAAAAGTGCATCGAAGTGCGTAATAATCGAATTATCATCTCAGAAGGCTGCTTATGAAATCACTTCCTCAAAAAGGAACGATTATTGATGCTCGCCCAACAAACACTCGAGAGGAAACTTATAAAAAAAAATCTTAACTTAAACCAATAGAGTTCCGCATCCGTAATTTGCGGGGAAAACGCTGAGGTTACTGAATACCGATCCAAATGGGCACTGAGAAATCTATAAACAGGAGAAACGAAACAGTTAACCGCGCTATGAGGGAAAAAAAAAATAAGTAAGTAAGAACGGGGCTAAAAATGCAATGCGGGAAAAGCAACCGCAAGGGGCTCTGCCGGCAAAGTACAAATCGTTTTTCCGTTTCTTGATAACAACCGGGTAAAGTATTCCTACAAATGTCGTCGTGCCGGGATACTTATGCAGCTGAATCTGGAATGAAAACCACCCTTCGCTTCTTCTCATTTACAACACCCTATCTTCTCCCCTTTGGAGAGGGGAAAAAATATAAAAAATAGGGATTTAACGAAAAGGGGGAAGGGAAACACGCAAGGTGTGTTACGCATTTGCAGCAGATGCAATGCAGGAAAAAAAAAAAGGATATATAAGGGATGGAAAAGAGAAATATAATAATGATAAAAAAATTGGGAAAGAAATTTCAGTCGATAGAAGATACGACATTATCTGTTCTCTGCCTCTCTCTCTTTTCTTCTTTTTCTTTTACCACCCCCTGATCCACCCCCTCACTCTCTCTCTCTCTATCCTTTTTGTGGCGGACAATTAGGTAGCACCATCTGGCTACAACACCCCCTGCTTTGCAAGATATTGTTTTCCATGCAGCGACAAAAAGTCTGCAAAGTTCACTAACACGACATAGGCACGAGCCTAACTAAATTACATCCGTCCTTGCAGTAACTTTTTTTTTTAGGACGTTTTATTGCAGTTGGCAGTGGTTCCCCCTTCTCCGGTTTTTCTCCTGTTTTTATGGATTTTCTTATCCCATTATTAAGTTTTCTCAACGCTTTTTTCTCCTAGGAGGAAGTTTCATTAAGGATAATACCGTGTAAGGATTTCTCGTCAAAATCATTAGTTAATTATTTTTTAATGAAAGGAGGTTCGCTCTTATTATTTTTTTTGTTGCTGTTGTTGTTGCTGTTTTCGGGATGGAAAGTAATTTTTTTTTAATGATAAGATTTAAGGAAAGTTAATAGGACTTGTTCTGTACCATTAACATGCTTATTATATGAATAAAATATGCTTAAATAAAAGCAACCGAGCTGTGAAAGAAAACTAAATGAAATTTTAAGTCCAACGGCAAATATAATTTTATGCCTCCATTTAATCTCGAGGATTACATGAAAAGGTACTACAGGGTAATATTATTTTAACATTATTTGCTTAAAGTATGACACCGCAGTTTTTAAGAGTGTTTCAATAAAGGACTATGTTTGCATAAACAAATGTCTCAAACTGTAATAATACACATTGCTTCTAGAATTTTTCTGATTTTTAAAAATAGATGTCTTACACAGCATCCTTTAATTATAAAATCATTATAATATTTAAAAAAATTTCTTTCTGCATATAAATAAATTTCTAAAGTTTTTATTGTATACATTTTCTGTAAAAAATATACTTCGTAAAATATATATATAATCTTTGATTAAAATTTATTTTTTAATATCTTACAGTGATTAATATTTAGGCCTGATGGCCGAGTGACTAGCGCTTGGTGCGGTGCGATAGGTTTCGGGTTTGAGTCGCGACGGTACTATGGATGTTTGTAGTGGGTCGGAATCCACTTTAAGCCGTAATTCCCGATCTAATATGACTGCAAAGCGTTGGACGTAGAGCTGACAACCCTATCAGTAAAAAGAAAAACATTTCCTCTCTCCAAAATCTGCCAGTAGGCAGACGGCCTTGGCTCACCATGGGTCTGTTGCACTAATGATGATGATGATGATGATGGTTAATATTTACCGATGCAAAAATACTATTTACTGTATCAGAAATAAAACTAATCACAAAGAAATTGTTTTAAAATTTGTTTATCTTTAAAGTTTTCGACTTATTCGGTTTTTATATTATGTGGTTCAACAAACTAAAACAATTTTGAAAATTCAGTTTGCAAGGAGAACAACTTTTTAAGTATTATCATCAAATAAAAGTCATTTTTTCCAAACTTTTAGAACTTCTACCATACAATTCAATGTTTTGAAATGATACATATTCAGATTGTTACTCTTTCATTTATTTCATACAAATGTATCCTTAAATATAACAGTTAAAAATTGGCAGCCTTGACACGTAAAAAAACGATTTGTAAAATGCTGTAAAACATTATTTTTGTCTCCTGCCATAATCGATTAACTTGTAACTTAACGACTAACTGTTTTTCACAGTTAGTATCAATGACCATATTTCTTTCACTGTTAACTTAGAAAGTCATGCAAAAGTTTTCTTACGTTCAAAATATGAAGCCTACAAGAAAACTTGAATCTTTAAGGTATTCTTTAATATTTTTATTTTTATGTGGAATAAGTTTAAGCAATACTAAACGAAAAGCCAATGCTATATCTTATGTCCTAGCGATTTTCTTCCATTTTTCTTGCGTAGGAACTCTGTTGATGATATCCTGTTGTTTCTACAGATTTCGCAGTAGTTTCGCAGCTTTTACAATCATAACAAGTATAATAACTCTACTTACGTGGTGGGCTATGTACATAAAAGCGCAAACAATATTTCAGAGTGCTTTACTACCTAAAGAAATTGGGTAAAGCGCAAAAACGTGATTATAGTCTGATATTTTCGCGCTGCTTTGTTATCATATTGATGTTATTTATCGTATTTCCATCCATATTTTCTGCTGTTATGCTCAGCAATTCAACAAGCAAAGATAGAAGATGCAATGAATGTTGGTTTAAAATATCACAGTTTCATGTGATGACAGTTTACAACTTTATTGTTCAGATATTAAGACAATTTGTTAATTGGGGCTTTTACTTACATTGTAGCTATATTTTACAGTACTATCTGTATGGAACTCAACCGCATTGTTTGCAAGTTAATTAAAGACATACAGCTGCAGAATTTTCACCTGCACCAAGAGAAAAGACAGCACTACAGAGATGTTGTTCGTATCATGATGGGTTTGGAAGATTCTTTGTCTCTGATTATTTTTGGTCTTCTGCAATTGCTTCAACGAGTTTTTCAGAGGAATCACTCAGCTGTTGTTCCATCCAGAAATGAATGCCAGACCTCGTATTCTGGGTCATAGCTTGTGCTTATTTTCTTGGATCTTCAATAACTTTTGCTACAGCCGTTTTCACAGCAGACAATCTTCAACAAAACTTTGCCTTCCTCCGAAAGACGATGCTGGAAACTTCTGAATTTAAATCGAATTTACGTCTTTACCTGAACTCTTGCAATGCGATTTGGAATTACTCGAAGATAAGGACAATCTTCAGCTCACGGCTTGGGGCATGTTCTCTGTGAAGAAAGGATTAATGATCACCGCCTTGGCATCATTGATTTCATATAGTGTCATTCTAGGTCAACTAAAATTCTGAATTCTATTTTGCATTTGCATTAAGAATGATATAGCTTACAATTTGATTAAAGGACTACAACTGCATGGTTTTCACTAGCATTAAGTAAAACGACAACACTACACAGATAGTTCTATTGATTCAGCGAATGTTTCTGGGGATCAATTAAGTATTTTTCTACCAGAACTGAATATTCGATCTTTTTTCTGGGTGCTATCAATTGCTTATTTTATTGGACTATTATTATCGCTATCGCTTATTATTATTTAGCTCTCGCTATTGGAATTGAACAGCATAGCACACTTGAAGCATTGCATAGAACAGCTGAAGATCTACAATGCACTTTGACTATATTAGGAAGATAAATGTTGAAGCACACCAAAATTTTTGCATTTGGTACCATAATGCATACCAAAGTTTAAATCTTTACCTGAACTCTTTGTAATGCGATTTGGAATTACTTGAAGACAATCTCCAGTTCACTGCTGGTGGTATGTTCTCTGAGAAGAAAGGATTAATGATCATGGCCTTGACATCGTTGATTTCAGTGTTATTCTAGGCCAACTAAAACTCTGAATTCTATTTTGCATTTACATCGAGAATGGTACTGCTTACAATTTGATTAAATGCATACAATTCCATAATTTTTACTATCATCAAGAAAAACGACAACACCACACAATAGTTCTGCAATTACTTCAGTAAGTAATTCAGGGGATCAATCAAGTCTTTTTCCATCAGAACTGAATATTCGATCTCTTATCTGGATACTACTACTACTACACCAGACCACATCACTGTGCCTAGAACTGAGTTCCCCAAACAGTTTGGGAAATGATATGGGCGAGAAGTCTTATTGGGCTCTGTGACGCTCTACTGTCATATGAGATAGGGACCTACGATTTAAAGTGGATTCTGAGCCACTACAAAAATCCATGGCCCCACCGGGACTCGAACCTGAAATCTGTGGCACCGAGCGCCAGAGCACTAGACACTCAGTCTTTCAGGCCTCCAAATCTAAATACTTACATTTGTTTATTTTATTGGGCTCTTTATAGCTTTTTGCCACTGGAAACAGCATAGCACAATTGAAGGTAAAAACAAATATTTGCTTTTATCAGGAAGATGAAGACTTCAGAATGCATACTAAAGTTGAAATCTTTACCTGAACTCCCACTGCAATCATTTGGTCACTTGGTGTAGATTCGTTGGAAAAAAGGGGTAATAATGACATTGATTGAATTGGTAATTCATATAGCGTGAATTTAGGTTAGTTGGAATTATGATTCCTCATCATTATAAAAGTTGAATACGCATACAAGAAAAATATGAAAAGGCATATTTAAAATTTTTATCTTTTACGCTTAAGCATATATAATATATTATTTATAGAAACACTTAACAAAATGACAACTTAGGTATTTTGAGTATTTGAGCAGTATAAAGATATATCTTTGTATGATAATGCATGCATACGGCCATTTTTTGCTGCATATGCAAATTCTATAATTTTGTAACCTAAGGTTATTTCACCAAATAACATATTGGTAATAAATTGTTTCATTAAAAATTAAAAAATTGCTTTAGAAATATATTTGTTCCTTAAAATTGTAGTTTTAATTCCAGCAATAAATAATATGATTTTTAAGGATATTTAATTATTTATGCCAATTTTTTTCAAATGTTTTCCATTGAAACTTTTTAAAATGTAGTTGCAAAATTTTAAGTTTATGATAAATTACTCTAACAATTTATAAAAAATTTCTTAGTTATGACATTTTAATGATAAACAAAACCATTATTTGTGAAATGCATACATTTAAATAATATTTTTTGAAGGGGCTTGAAATAATTGTTTTATATTTCAGCATTTTGTTTAGTTTTCTACCAAATTAATAAAAATATATTTATCACGTAATAATAACGATAACTTATTACATAGTAATGATAATTTATTACATAGTAATGATAATTTATTACATAGTAATGATAATTTATTACATAGTAATGATAATTTATTACATAGTAATGATAATTTATTACATAGTAATGATAATTTATTACACAGTAATGATAACTAACATAGTATAATTTATTACATAGCAATGATAATTTATTACACAGTAATGATAATTTATTACATAGTAATGATAATTTATTACACAGTAATGATAATTTATTACACAATAATGATAACTTATTACAGTAATGATAATTTATTACATAGTAACTTATGATAATTTTTATTTACACAGTAATGATAATTTATTACATAGTAATGATAATTTATTACACAGTAATGATAATTTATTACATAGTAATGATAATTTATTACACAGTAATGATAATTTATTACATAGTAATGATAATTTATTACAGTAATGATAATTATTACATAGTAATGATAATTTATTACATAGTAATTTATTACATAGATAATTTATTACACAGTAATGATAATTTATCACATAAAAATAATGATAAACTATTACATAATACTAATGATAATTTATCACATAATGATGTATTATTTGTAAAAAGAGTTTCTTAATTTAAAAAATTATTAAAACTTATTACTGAAAATTTGACAATTATTAAACTATTTAATAGATATATTAGACTTTCAAATACTAAAACAAAAAATAATATGGATAGATTTTCCATGTTTCTAATTTTCTAAACATAATATGTATAGATTTCTACATATTAAATTAGAATGTACATACTAAATATGAAAATTTTCAAATGCTAATATGAATATGCAATCAACAAATTAAAAGAGAAAAATAATATCAACAAATAGCCGCTACAAGCTTTAATCATGAAAAATTTTGTTCAATTGATTTACATTTATTTAGTTAAATTTCAGAATGCATAATTAGAGTTTTTGATGCATTTGAAGTAAAATTTACAGTTTTTTTTTCTCAAGGTTTCCTGGTCGAGATTGAAGAATATTAATGCAGACAAATATTTCAATCAATTTTCAGAAACTAAAAATAAATTAAAAGTACTAATATCCATTTTAAGCCATATGAGTTTTATTCCAAGCAGAATTTATACTATTTTGCTACTTAAAAATTGAGTCAGTCACGAAGTTTTTAATTATTTAAATAACTCATTCATGTATGAAATATTAATCTATATAGCAATGATATGCCTACTCTGTACAATCAGTGCCACAGCATTATTTGAAACATGACAACTCGAGGAATTTGACATATAAAAAAATTGATAATTGGTTTAAAATATAATTGGTTAAAAAAACAAAAACTGATAATTATTTAAAAAATATAAGAGGTTAATATATACAAAAATTGATAATTGGTTAAAAATATAATTGTGGTTAATAAATACAAAAATTGATGATTGGCTTAAAAATATAATTGCTTAATAAATACAAAAATTGATAATTGGTTAAAAATATAATTGGTTAATAAATACAAAAATTGATAATTGGTTAATAAATACAAAATTGATAATTGGTTAAAAGAAACAAAAATTGATAATTGGTTAAAAAAATGTCTCTATGGTTTTCAATAAATAAAAACGAGATTCATAAGTTCAACTGCCTTTAAGACAAATAAATAAGTATTCAAAATTTCGTTCGTTATTCTGTAAAAACTTCAATATCAATGTCTGCTCTTTTTTTTTTTTTTCCTTTTCATAAATTTCTTTGTAACAACGAACTGCATTGTTTATCATTCGGTGAATTGTAAGGCCAAATTCGATATTGAAAGTAACTTTCATTTTTTCGAATTTGTATTGAATCGCACTTTTGTTTTAAAAGTGAGTTATATCTTTTTTTTTTTTTTTTTTTTTGTGGTGACTGAATGAATTTTCGTACTCTTCACTACAAATAAATTTTACTGTAGATTATACGTTCAAAGCAATTGCATATTGAAGATAATTCAACTTTCAAGCTCCTAAACTTCCATTGCCTACTCGTACAATCCATTGCCTAATAATTCATAATAACTTACGTAATAATTCTTCGAAATATGAGGCCGATACAATATCATATAATATCAATTTATATTCTCGCCAGACACTTACATATACAATAAAGAAACTGTTTTTTTCTTTCTAATGCAGCTGACAGACACAGACAGCTTGGTCTTTGGATGCCTTAAGGCAAGTGCTGCAGAGACGTATTCACTTTGCATTACCCAGGGGGCGTGTGTAACTTGGAGATACTGACGCGGAGTAACAATGCCCCGCAACGCTCTACGATCCTATTAGGACCGGGACTTACAGCTTAAAGTGGATTCCGAACCACTACAAACATTCATGACACCGCCGGGACTCGAACTCGAAACCTGTGGTACCGAGCGCCTGAGCGCTAGCCACTCGGCCATTCAGGCCCTATAAAGAAACTGTGAAAATTGAAATATGGCATCACATATAGTAGTGAATCCGAACGTATATGGTGAATCCGAACGTATATGGCGGGACTGTTTGTAGCCAGATTCTATGAGATATTGTTGTATTATATACTGTTGTGTTTTTCATATTGTTTATTCTAACATTTATTAAATGAGAGAAAGAGATATTGGGACACATGACTGCGTAATTCTTCAATCCTGCCAATGCCTCTTAGAGGCTATTGACCACATCACCTCTAAGTTACGGGTTAGCTAGATCTGTTTGTTTTCTAATTAAATTTTTAATAAAATAAATAATACAACTTTGAAGTAAATGTTTATAATATATTTTTCTACACAATGCTTTTAGTAACCATACATTAAAAAATGAATGCAATGGTTAAATTATGACCCATTGGGTACTGCTCGTGAATTACTTTTAGAAAGGAAATAAAGTCAGCTCAGAATATCATATTGACACATGAAAAGGAGACAAAGGGTTTTTTTTAATAATTTATGATTTGTTTCTCTTTTACTTAACTTTTGATTAAAAAGAGTTAATCTTTAAATACCGAGTGGGAGTTTTTGTTGAAGAAAAACCCAGCAAAATTAATTCCTTTGTTGGTGACAAAAGACTGCAGCAAGACTGTATAAATTATTATTGGTAGAATATTAAAAATTCGATAATTTTTCCAATAAATTTATTTTTGAGTAGAATTATACGTGAAATTTACTATTTTCCTTTGCTTTATTTATTCTTATAAAAAAGCTAATGTTGTTTCGCAAGTATAAATAAAAATTGCAACTTATGCTATTTTAAGAAACAGATGTTACGTAATAAATAATGACATACTGATATGCAAATGAATGCCGATATAAATTATGATCGATTTATTGATGGCATTATGATCAATTTTTGATTTTAAAACTTCTTACATGAACAGTGAACCACAATGCGGGACAATTAATAGGTAATCGGACAACTGTGATAGATGATACAATTGATTCTTCCTAATAATATTACAGAATTCTATCCTAATACCTTAATTTATCTGTATTTATCTAGAAAATATATTATAGAAAAAGAAGATACAGTCAATTGATAGTTAGTTAATTTTCCCTACAGTTAACTGATAATTATATAGTTAACGTAACTACGGGAGATAAACTGTTTTTCCACGTCAGGTTCTACATTTTTTTTTTTTTTTTTTTTTTTTGCATAAATTTTTGCAGACTCTCAAAAAGTTTGATTTATTTAGAGATTTTATATGGTATTTATTATTTCATTAAATCAATTACTGTTACCATGCACATAAAAATCAATAATCATAAAAATAATAATGTTTAAATGTTTAATGAGTAAATGTTTATAATATATTTTTTTTCTACACAATGCTTTTAGTAATTTTTATACATATTTGTAATTAATATCATAACATAAATATTCTATTATTAATTATATTTAGATATTAATTTTTTATCTTAATATTATAATTATTATCTTAATATAACAATATCTCTATATCTTAATAATAGATATTAACTGTTAAGTATATCCAACATAGGAAACATGCAAAGTTTTGACTTTTTGCTTTTTAAATTTCAATTAACATGGAGTTTACATATATATATGTAAACTCCATGTTAATTGAAATTTAAAAAGCAAAAAATGTGTGTGTGTGTCAAAACTCGGAAAAAAATTCATCGAAACTTATTCGATTATAACTCGAACTTAACTCGAGTTTAAAACTTATTCAAATAAAAAAAAAAAAAGACCCCTAAAAAGACTTTAAAGATTTTAAAGCTATTCAAAATTTTAAAAGGTTTATTATTTTAGTTATATTTTATAAAATATTATGTTATATTTGAGTAAATTTAGAGGAAAAGATTACCAAATACATATTTGTGACATCTGAAATAAATGATATAAAATGTTCTTATCCTGTTATTACTCTGAATTGATCCCATTATCCTTGTATTGATCCTGTTATTTATGTACAATAGAAAAACAATTTTTTTGAACAAAATTTCTATATTTTGTAAGTTATTTTTTAAAAATATGATTCAGTCATATCCTTTATTCAATATCTTTATGCAATATGTGAATCAAATATTTTCCCGTCAATCCAAACGATTTTCGGTGACCCAAAATGGATGACCAAAAGCACTTGAGGAGCCTTTTTATACAAAAGGATCGGTAAAATCAACTCAAAAAGAACTCTAAAAGAATGACAAGGAAACACGCTGGGCCTTTACATTTGATGGTGGCCATCGAGACAATTTATATCCGGCTATTGGTTTGGCCCCGGATTTATGATCGCCTAGATAGACTAGCAGAGCAAAGGAACAGGGAAACCCCCCTGAAGAACAAGCAAAAACTCAAAAGATATGTGTTATTGCGGATAAATTCTGTCGTTTCGAACCGTCGTAGTACCTCGCCAGAAATGGCTCATAAGACCCGTAGAAGAGCAAGAGTTACTGCTACTTAGAACGACTCCTTTTTCCCCGAACCCCCTGGTCAAACCCCCTCCCCCTCTATAAAGCGTATCAAACAGCGAGCAACACTGCTCAAGACCGGGCAATGGCCTCCAATCACAAAAAAGGTCTCCATTTTATCTTGACTTTATTCAGGTCATATATATTTCTTTGTCGAAGGTCCATTCTGGATTGGGGGGTGAGGGTCTCCTTGGTGGAAGGGGGAAAAAAAACAGCATGTTTCTCGTTTTTGTAAAATTTGGAAATGTCTTTTTTCTTTTTTGGAAAAGGGTAATGGTATTAAGATGTTTCTTATCTAGATTGTTGCAAAGACTATACAGGGGAAAAAAAAAAGAAAGATAAAGCAATGCATGAAAGTTCAACCAGTCGTATAACATTTAAAATAAAATCCGTGAGATCGGAGGGAATTTCATTGAAAATCGAAAATACTTCCTAGGTTTTTCCCTGGCAAAGAAAGTAAAATACAACAAAGGAGATACAATGTATGTTTCAATTGTAGAGACATGCTCTGAAGGGAAACTTGATTTATATCGTTTTTATTTTTTGTAATTTAATTAAATCAATCATAAAATTAATACGATATTTAAAAACAATGCTCTATATTTATAGTTTGAAAAACAATTTTCATATAACCAGAATCTTTGATTTGAAACAAATTTTAAAAACTATTGATTGCATCAACCAATAAGCCCAGCTGGATCTCAGCTCTATCTGATTACATTATCTGCCATTTTTTCGATTTAGAAAATTCTTTTTTGAGCATTCGTTTAGTACATTATATATCTTGGAGCATTATTATGGAGGTAATAGTAATACTCCACATATATTATGTGAAGTATTACTATTATCATTATGGCGTATTACAATTTTCAATATTAGTTGCTATACTATTAAATTAAAATAACTTTTTTTTTGTATTTATGGAAATATTTAATATTTTTTTCTGTTCGATTTCCTATTCAAAAGTTGCTTTTTTTGTACCCCAAATTAAAAAAAAAAATATCAAAATGAAAAAATATTTTAATTTTAAAATAATAGCCACCTTGTTAAAGATAAAACAAAAATTTTAGTAGCGAATTTAAATTTTGTGTGGTACATTTTGAAAACCTTAAGTGTAATTTAAGACAATGTAAGAAATAACAATCGATTCTTTAATTAATTTACTGAATATAAGTTTAAAGACTTCTGCTTTATAATAAATTAAAAGTAATTGAAGTTAAATATTTTTATCGAAAAATGTGAGAAATAAATGTTAAGTGTTATGTGATAATAATAATAATAATAATATAAGTAGTAAATTATATGAAATCAGTTTTTCAAAATATGTTTTTTTTTTTTAATTTTTAAATTTAAGTATTTAAAAGAACATATAATATGTCTCAGTTTATTTCTTTAGATGTATTGCGCACAATAATTTCAGAATGAACTCATAGTAAATTTAAATATTGCACAATTGAATTGCACTAAAAACATTTATACTTAACAAAAATAAATTACCCATACGTACTCGTAATTTAATCAAAGTAATGATAGTTTGCCTAAAATTCCAGATTCAAAAATAATTCATACAAAAATCAATATTTGAAGACGAATCAGTTTTCAATTTTACAATTTAAAAAAAAAAATTAATTAAATTAAGATTTTAAGAAAATTAAGTATCCAAATTAATGTAATAAATTAAATTAAAAATAATAATGAACAAAAAGTTTTGTAATACATAATTTAAACACATTATTAAATAAGTGTGTTTTTTACTCATTTTAATGCAGTTGTTTCATAATAAATAAGGAAAAAAAATAAGAACAACATTTTTCTATTAATATTACATTCATTAATGTTATTAAAACAGCATTTATTATTATTACTATTGTTATTGGTAAAAAAAATATGTACTATTAATACATTTACTTTAAAAAAAAGAAAGTATTACATTTTCTGTAAGTGAAAAAAATTACGTTTATAATATAATAAATCATAAAATGCGCATATAAGTTGGAGCACCGTTTATTTTATAATGCAAATCAATAGAATCGACGAAAAACTATATTTACAAAACTTTTAATTAACAGAAAAGTTAATTATACTCAGATGTTCAATTACGACTTTCTTTACATCTTTAATTACACTCTTCTTACTATTCTTATGTTTTCTTCTTCTGTTATTAAGCTAAAACAAGAAAGACTAAAAAGTAAAATAAATGCTATTTTCTGACTAATTGCTTTATCCATAGGAAGGGATAAAGCAAATAATAATGCCCCCTAATAGGAAAGCAATTTGGTGTAAAATAAGTTTGACAACAACGTTTGTTTCATCAAAATAAAAAAGTTAGAAATTAGTTAGTTAGTTACAAATTATCTCATACTCTGCCCTATCATGTTAAAACTGTCTTAATTTAATGTCAGATTTGTTACAATGTAAAGTTATTTTTAAATTGTTATAAAAATTAATAAAGTTATGCAATTTACACGCGCATATATATAAAGATTTGGTAAATTGAACAAAAAATGTATCCCTTTTTAATTAAAAGTAGTTAAATAGAAAAAAAAACCCAATAATTCAGACAAAATTTTCATGATTTAAAAATAATGGTAATATCAAAACATGAATATAGACTTGTAAATATATGAGGCATACTACATATTTACAATCTATCTATCTATCTATCTATATATATATATATATATCAGAATCCACTTTAAACCATAGGCCTAATATGATTGTAGAGCGTTGGGCATAGGGCTGACAACCTTATCTCGTAAAAGAAAAACCTCTTCTGCCTCGAAATCTGCCAGTAGGCAGACTGCCTTAGCCCACCTTGGGACTGTTGCAAAAAATGAAGAAGAAGAAAATATATATCAATTGTAAATATAAGGGATATTTTAATTTATTTTAATTAGAAATAATTTTTGAAAGAATGTTCATATTTAATGTTTTCAATATTTCTTATCAGAATTCGACAAATACAGTTTATGATGTTAACTTTTATTATAGTTTATGATAAAAAAAAAATCTGTTAGCTTTTATCATAGCAAAATTCAACAGTTTTTATAATGATATTTCGAGAACAAAAATTAAAATTATAAAATAGTAATTTCTAATCATTATTTAAAACATAATTCACAGTTAGGTTTTTTTATAGCATCCAACGTCAAATTGTATACAACAACTATATATCTTATTTGAGCTTAAAAGCAAAATTCTTTTAAATTTAATAAAGTTTCAGATATTTTTTATTATATGCTCAGTTCGAAGGCTTTCTATAATAAAGGTAAATTTAATATATATTCTTTTGAAAAGAAAATATCTAATAATAATTTTAATGTTTTCCCTATTTCTTTTTTTTTTTTTTGAAAAGTTATCTTTCATAGCAGTAACTTCTATAATACTCTATTCATTAATAATAACAAAAAAAAAAAAAAAAAAAAAAAAAAGAAAGAAAAAAAAAAAATTTTTGAGGGAAAAAAAAAAAAATTCGATAGCATTATAATCGTATAAAAAGTAAAACCAAAATTATTATAATTAAAAATAATTTAAAACAAGTTCTAATAAAATCAAATAGATTATCTGCTTTAAAAGTCTAATAGAACTTGACCTGAAAGATCTGCTTTTACTGTTATTTTCTGAAAACTCAACAAGGGAAGAAATGGTAAAAGGGAAAACAAAATCGACCATCAAAAAAGAACGCAAGACAAAGAAACAAAAATAGTATCTGAAAATCGTATTCCATATTCCTGATAGAAGCAAAGAAATTTTGTTTAAACAAATGCATACAGAACGGTTATTTATTACAATGAAAAGGATTTATTTGAAAATAGATGACAAAAAATATATTTACAGAAGCACTCAAATAAACGTTTAC
Organism: Caerostris extrusa; assembly: GCA_021605095.1. NCBI lineage: Eukaryota > Metazoa > Arthropoda > Arachnida > Araneae > Araneidae > Caerostris > Caerostris extrusa. Next base: position 12,831 of record BPLR01001280.1, on the reverse strand, counting down.
AAAAACTATGCCAGTGAATATTTTTAAAGAATATTTCATGTCCTAACCAAAAAAATGGTACGCACTTTATTGATTGCCCTTTTATATATTAAAAGTTTCTTAATATTTAAAAAAAAATGCATTTACGAAAAATAACAAAGAAAGATTTTAAAAAATTATTTATTATTATCTTCATATATTATGGTCAAAGTATTTGTATTTTTTTGTTAAACGTTTGTTTGTTGTTGTTTTGCTTGTTTGCTTGAGTTTTTAAGAAATTATTTTTATTATCCGTATACTATTATTGTCTATGAATTTGTATATTTTTTTTTTCGAGTTTATACACACTCGAAAAAAAATTGTACTTATTTCTCAATCAGAATTTAAAATTCATTTTTAAAATTTAATGATGCTAAAATAAAATTAAAAAAAAAAAAAACCTGTATAAAATATTTTAAATTTTAAATTAATTAGAAAGTTATAACTAATAATATTTTACAAAAATATTAGCAAAATTTAAAGCAACAGAATAGGATGGAAAACTATAGTGTTATTACATTATTATGCCATTGTTTAAATGTTATTGGAAACGTTATTAATTAATTTTGAAAGAGCTCTTTACTTTACATCTTCAGAAAATATCAATGTAAAGAAAATATGTTCGAGACAAAAAAAAAAAAATATGAAAAACCTATCAATCATAAGAAAATTACTAATACTAAATGGTTTTTGTTATCAAGATTGTTATGAACAGCTTTTTAATGACAAAGGACAAAAGAGTATTGCTAATTGTCGACTTCTGTTTCTAATAAAAAAATTAAAATCAATTATACAGAATACTTATTCCTAACAATTAATTCCTGATCATGTATTGAATTGTAAGATGGTCAATAAATTAATTACTTGATTTTATATAATTATTATATAATTTATACAATAATTGATATTTAATATTAGTTATAATACCCAAAATTTATTCAAATCGTTTCAGAAGCTTTAAAAAAAAAAAAAAAAAAAAAAAAAAAAAAAAAAAAAAAAAAAAAAAAAAAAAAACCCTTCATTAAAAAGAATGTGGTAAATTTTTAAAAGATCATTAATTTACTTTTGAAATTTCACCCAATAATAATTTTTTTTGTCATGGGTTATTTAATAATTAAAAAATGACCCAAGAAAATATTGTGAAATTCTCTGTTAGAATTACATGTTAAATTCATTAATCTAACTGTGAAAATTTATTTTACTCAAAAAAGGTTTAGAGAAGTATTAAATATATTTTTTTGCAAGTAAATGCATCATGTTGTTTGAAATATAAATGACTTATTTTAAAAGTTAATTAAATAATTAAATTTGTTTTCTTTCATGAGAAAAATAATTCTATATTTTATATTTATTCTTTATTCACAGATTGCACATTAACATTTTAATAATAAATCTATTGTAGTGCTTTAGATGTTTTATTAACTTTAAAGTTACAATGCCAATAATAATAATGTCAATGCATAGTTTTTTGTTAACTTTATTTGACTTGGTACTTTGAGATGTATGATCTCTGACACTGTTATACCTGAATTTATCAAATGTTGTTTAAAATACTACAATTTACAGATAATAGAATTTGACTAAAGAGAAAATGAAACCTTTATCAAGGAACTACTCTTAAACTCGAAATTCTTGAATTCATTGCCTATGACGGCTTACAAATTCCATTTTAAAACAAAAGAATCGTTGCTTAGCTTTTGCAAATAGTTCTCAATTTGGGTATTTGCACATCGTAATGGGTATCAAAGGATACTCCGTTATGTTTGAGCGTGTTATGTGTTTGGTCAAGAGTAATTTGAATCAACAGCAACAACTTCAACTAAGAGTCTGCTTTGCTCTGCTATCCACAATTAACTGTGAGTATCTAGGGATGGTCACTGCGTCACTGAGGTCACTTAAAAAGTGAAACATAGAACCTGTTATATTAGATGTTCCAAGATGCGTGCATTATGAGTTCACAGAATATAATATAATTATTCTGCGAATATAATTATTCGTTATAATATACATTATAATTAATATAATTATTCTGTGAATTCATAACTGTAAACTCATAAATAAAACAGGCAATATCTGTCATATATTTACAAGAATATTATTTTAAAATCAAAGTTAATTTTTCTCTTAATTTCGACAGTTAATTTTTGAGTATATGGATGCACAATGGATATGTTTTTTTTAATACATTGGTTTTCACTACTTTGGCCATTATAAAAAAAATATATTTTGTAAAAGTGTGATAATTCTCACGGGTCTGAAAAATGTTCAAGGCGGGCCGCGAATTGGCGAGCCCAGGCTTATAGGGTTTAAGAGACTTTGTAGATAAATAAATGCAATATCAAAGATCTGTATCTTAAATACATTAAAAATAGATTTACCATTTTGAAACTCGTGTCCATTAGGAATAAATTTTTAAAATATTTGCACTATAAATATTAATGTTGTTTAGATGAAAGTACATATTATATTAGTCATAACTCAAAACAAACAGAGCTATAAAATTTTTTCATGAACTTAAACAATTTATTTATTAAGCTAACTGATATTTATACTTATTGGCATGATTTACTGAGGACAAAACAAGCCAACGATAAAATGTATCTGAATTCTGCTAAGTTTAGTGAAAAAAAAGACAATTCTTTATAAATTGAGACTCCTGTATTTATATATACAACTTGCACCACTGTTGCACACAGGCATCTCCCCTTGCATCCGCAACCCATTGACTTGAAACAAATAGCCTTCGACACAATATAAAAAGCGAAACTAAAAATTTGACATTGAAGCCCGCTGGTGGAAGCTCGGTTGATTTACGAATGGCCGAGGGGCATTACTCATATCAGCTGAAGGAACAACACTATTACACCCCCACCCCTCAATCCCAACCCCCTTCATGACTATTTCTATGTGCTCCCAATTCCAAACTGCAAAAAGCTTCCCTCAAAACGTCAGTGTCCATAGAGATCACTTTTAAAATCACCCCGTTTTTGTTATTGTTGTCAAATCGATTCTTTCAGACAACCTGTCATCGATATATATATCCATCGAAATAGAGAATTCCTCGGATTCCGTTCCGGGCTTGTTGTTGTCCTTTTTTTGGATCCGTTATTATTTTATTTTATTTTATTTTTTTTTTTTTCGGCGTGGCATCATCTTGAGGTTTCTAGGATACGAGTGAATCATGGCTACAGAATCGTTTTATATGACTCTGTCACTATATATTGCGCGCATGAAAAGCCTCATAGGGTATGCCACTAGGGAGAAAAAAAGGTTTGCTCGTTTTTTTTATATATATATTTATAGGATGTCTTTATTATTGTATATTTTCTTTCCTACTTCTTTTGGGGATATTTTTATTGAGATAATACGATTGGATGGCTAGGGAATAGAAATGTTGTAATATTTATGGGCAGATTTATTGCCCATAGAGGCGTACGTTTTCGTGTTTCATTTGTGTCTTCTCATTGGCTGGAATGGAAGGAAGACAATTTTTATCAAAGCAATCGCTGTGTTCATAGGGTACAATAAACTGTTTTGTTTACACGTTGTTTTGTTGTTCAAATTTTTCTTACGGCCAATAAAAGGCAGTAAATTAGGAGGCTCGGAATCAGAAACCGGCGATAAAATTTAATAAAAAAGGGACATTTATATTAAATGGAGTGTGGATATATGTTAAGGAAACATGTTTATTTAAAAAAATTATAATTGATGAGGATGATGTAAGAATATTGTATATATGTATATAGTATGTAAAAAGGAATTTCCATTTTTTTGTCCATTTATAACGAATAATAAATTGGAAAAAGCACACCAAAAATCAAATTTAGAAATTTTTTTTTTTGTGTTAAAATAACAGAACAAGAGTTTAATAGAACAGTTTTTCTCATGATGTCATATCGAAGTAGTGTTATTAATCAGAAAAATTATTTATTGAAAAATTTTTTTTTTAATTGAATATATCAAAAAGGGGATTTTATCTTAAATCTCTAAACAAGATTATACGCATGAAATATATTTGGGGTCTAAAAATAAGCAAAAAAAAAAAAATAATAATAAGCTTGATGGTCGAGATGACTAGCGCCCCGGCACTCAGGGTCACTTGCAGGGGTCATGGAGGTGTCATAATGCTTATAGCATTATGACACCTGATTCGGAATCTATTTTAAACCATAGGTGGCTGTCTAATATGACTGTAGGGCGTAGGGTTGATAACCCTTCTCCGTAAAATGAAAACACCTGATGTTTCGAAATCTGCCAGTAGGAAGATGGCCTTGGCCCACTATGGGGCTTTTGCTCAATTCCTCATTTATATTTAATTAATCGAAAATAAATTATTATGTGTTTATCTAGAATATCCGTTACTGATTTCTCAGAAAGATACTTTTCTAAAAAAAAAATCAGCTTGTAACACTGGGCTATATTTATATAACAGAAAAATATAACGATACTTTTATTATCAAACACTTGAAATAATTTAGGATGGTGTTTTTCAACATTTTAAAAATAAACTGATTTTGTATTTATTCTTTCTTAAAGAAAGAAATAAGAATTATAAATTATAATAAAATCCTCTGTAAATGAACTTCAGCTTTAATTTCTGAAAAAAAAAATGTTTTTAAAATATATCATATTAATATCAAAATGTTACATGTTAAAATATACACATTGAAAAAATATATGTATTATAGTGTAATATTTATCCTTATTAATTAAGATATACTTAATGAATTATCCTTAGTGTCACAGTTATCCTTGTTAATTAACATATTCTAAATAAATTATCTTAAGTGTAATAGTTGTCCATATTAATTAAGCCAACCTTAATAAGTTATCCTAGTGTAATAGTTATGCTTATTAAACCTCTCAGAAATAAACTTGCCTATATTGCCTAATTATGCTATGTTGCCTATATTATATGTTTGAATACGAAAGAGAAAAAATTATTTTTAAATTTGTTATTTAATCATTTTCAAAATTAATTGAATAGTGAACTATCGATTAATTTAATTGATTTCTTTTAAAAATTTGGAATTTATTTAAAAATTTATTGAAAAAAAATCTTTTATTTCTTATTCTTGTCTATTATTTAAATTATTTAAAAGTAAAATATGTTTTCATCAGATTTAATTTATATGAATTGTCTAAAATTAAACTATAGATATTTTATAGTATTGATAAAAATTTTTTTTTGTTCTGTAAAAAGCATTTAAATTTATGGGAAACTTCAATGAACACACAAAAAAACAATTATTAAATTTTTTACTCATTTGATGAAAATTAGGCAACTATCCCAAACAGAAGTGATGGCTAGCATAACTAAGCTAAACCAAATTGATTACTAAAAATTGCTTAATTGCTATTCAGAGGTATACAATACAGCATAAGCCCACAGAAAATAAACGTACGAATGAACACAGTAAACGATTTGTTTGATGAATAAAATAATGTGATTATTAAATGTAACTGATAAATAACATTAATAAATAGCCATCACATTTGTGGATTTAATTTTCATAGCATTATTTTAGGACCAGAGGCCGAGTGGCTAGCGCTCTGGCTCTCGGTACCACAGGTTTCGAGTTCGAGTCTCAGCGGCGCCATGGATGCTTGTGGTTTCGGAATCCACTTTAAACCATGAGGTCCCTGTCTAACAGGATCGTAGAGCGTTGCGGGGGTATTGTTATTCCGCCTCCGTAATTTATCTTCAAGTACACGCACCTCCTGGGTAGTGTTAAGTGAGTAAGGCGGTGCAGCGCTTTGCCATAAGGGATCAAAGACAACTGTCTAAGTGTTTTCCAGCCGCATTAGAAAAAAAAGGATCAGTAGCGTATGTGGGTTAATTTAATCACATCTTGGTTTAATAAAGAATAAATAATATCAAAATTCATAAATTAATTTTCGATTTTTGATATTTTTTCTTTAATTAAATCATGTGTGCAATTTAAGTAATTCCACAGTTAGAGATTTATCTTTTTAATGAGACAACAACAACCAATCTCTGCTACTTCCCAAATGCATCAACTCTTCCATTCAGAAACATATAAACCAAATCCAAATACACTCAGAAATACATGGGGGCCCCTTTCTCCTTCCCAACTTAATAAAACTAACCACCCTATTCCACTTAAAGCCCAAGCAACTGGCACTTCCATTACGTACCAAATAATACCCTGGGCAACGGTCATTCCATCAATGTGGTGGTGAAGTGATCACTGCAATGTCCGCAGAGAAGTGCTGCGGTTGGATCGTTTGTCCACCGAGGGCAGATCTCGTAAATCAACTGCCCCTTCCTCGACCCCTGCCCGTGGGGGTGGAGGAAGGACAAAAAAAAGCTGACAGCATGATGAGCGTTCACTAAATCCCAGATTCTCTGAGAGTCAACATTCTGCTGCACCCCTCTCCCCCCCCTTTTTTATTATAATAAATAGTGCCACCCTCTAGTGAGGAACATCCCGTTCTAATAATAAGGCTCATTTCTTAATGGGTTCACAATCAGGGTCTAGAAATCTCTAGTACTAGTTCCCTCCTTTTTTTGTTCCACATTATTATTATTTTATTCCCCTCCCCCTTTTTTTTTTTTATATATATATCTATCCTCTCTGGCTGAATGGGGTTCGTCTTTTCCAATGGCTTCTAATAAAAATCACTTCCCCTTTCTTTCCATTATATTTATACAATTTTTTTCTTCTTAAAACAAATGAAGCACCACGACTATTTGCTCTTCCATTTTTTTTTTATTATTCTTTTTTTTTTTTTTCTTCCCCTTCGCGTTCTTTTTTTCCCCTTTTTCCACCCCTGGTAAAACGTTCGAAGCTATGGATTCATCTGCATGCATTCCGATGATAAATCTTTTCTTCCGGGATTGGGAGAGGAGAGAGAAAAAGAGTGGGATGGAGGGTGGAGAGAAGAAGAAAATCGGGAGGGGGTGGAGCAAGGAACGAATATATATATACATTTTTATTTTTTTATTATTATTATTTTTCTTCTAGGGCGGGAATACGTAGCATCGAAGTTAAATGGAGGCACGGTGAGAGAAAAGAGAATGAGAGAGAGAGAGAGCGAAAGAAAAAAATGGGGTAGAAGGGGTAGTCCACCCCCTCCCTTCATCCCACAGCCCCTGAGTGCCGTGATTCGCTGAGCCGTGCTTATTGATGACCGCCCGAAACAAGTGTTCTGCTGGAATATGAAATTGGATGGAATTAATCACACATAAGAGGCATAGGATGTCAGAGCTAAAACGATGCGGGGGATGAAAGCTAAAGGGTATATTTATATGGGTATAGATATATTTAAGGGAAGCTTGAGGAGGTGCTCCTCTTGATTATTCGCAATTTCTTGATGTGCTCGAATCCCGCGGACGTAGCACTACGAAGTTTTTCCACTGCCGCGATCACGTTTATAGAAGCGTTTTTTATGGGTGTGTTGCGTTTTTTATTTCGGGTGGGAGAGACTACCGCTTAATTTTTAAAGATATTGTTTCGGAAAATAAAATCAGGATTAAGAGTTTATTGGGTTCTATTGTAGTATAGTTTTTGGGTTCAGAATAGTGTGTATAAAAGATTATAAATTTCATTACTTATTTTTAATGAATAGTATTTTGAATAATTTGATTTGAAATACAGAAGATTGCCACCAATCCATGCTAGGAGGTTTTCACATTGTTACAAGCACAATTAAGTCTCCTTTACTTTTTTTCTGTAGGCGACCTGATGGTCTATGTGGCTAGTGCACTGCCCTTTGGTACCGCAGGCTTCACGTTCTAATTTTGGTGGTGGCAGGGACATTCGTTAGTGGTTTGGAATCCATGTTAAACTGTAAGACGCAAGTCTCGGAATAAAATATATATAATTATGGATTTAGTGAATACCAGTAATTAAGGTGATGCTCCATAAATATATAAAGGGATATAACTTTTAGACTACTTATAAATATTCAAACATGTTTTCAATAATAATTTAAAAAAAGATAATTGATATATAAATAATAAGTTTCTGATAGAAAGAAATGCGATATGAAATTTAACTTCAAGCCCGACTCTTAAGCGACCTGATGGACAATTGGCTAGCAATCTAGACTTTGGTACTACAGGCTACATGTTCAAATCTGGCTGGGGCATGGCTGTTTGTTAGTAATTCTAAAATCTATGTTAAACTATAATTTCAGGTCTAATTAGCCTAAGTGTGCAGAAAAGGGAGTGTAGAGGGACAAACCAAACCGACAAAGGAGTCAGTAGCAAGGTACTCGGCCTAACGTGGAGATTCGAATCCTAGCGATGTCTATTGCAGAAAATGTTTTCCCGATTGGTTGGTGATTGGGGTAACATGTGTAAAAGCGGGTCATGTCGATAATCAGTCCATCTAGTGCGAATTTACCAGATTTCTCCAAATACAAAACTCAAATATAAGATAGTCCCCCTAAAAGTCCATACGGAAGATTATGTCATTTCACTTATTACCTTTTAGTTGGGTGTTTGTGGTATGCAGAAGTGGACACGAGTCCCAAAAGATGTGCAACAATAATAAAATGGGGCAACTTTCTTATTTTCTGCATCGCTCACATTTGGTCTATATCTGATTTTAAAGTTGAGTAAATTTTATGAGTATAGTTGAGTAAAATTTTATGCTTCCATATGTCTGCAATAATATTCCCTTAATTTTGTGAAACACTTAAAGTGGAATCAGATCTTTTTTAAACTGTTACACGAATAAAAATTTTAAATAGTTTTTACAGAAGTATTTTAATATCAAATGACTTAAATTTTAAATATGAACATTAGATTTTTGATTATCGCAAATTTTTGCAGTGGTTTTCAAATGTTGCCTTTAACTTCATTTCAATTGATATAAAATAAAAAAAAATTATTATTGCAAATAACAAAACAGAGAACAATTCTCAATGAAGTCATGAATAAGATATAAATTACCTGATTGGAATTTATTTACTACCTGCCAGATGTTGGAAAATTTAAACTTCGCGAACAAAAAGAAATAAAAAAATCTTTCAAAATATTATAAGCGATAATCAGAACCATTTATCCAAATAAAGCCATTGCTAAAAAGAATAATTAAAAACTAGTTTTTAGCATTAGTAATTAAAAACAAAATATCAAAATCCGTTCACAAATTTCCATTTTCGTGTGTAACCATGGTCTTTTCATAGAATGGGAATGAATAATGAACACCCATGGGTGATATGCACTCACATAATACTTAAACCATTAAATCAAATATATAGCAATTCTTTTTAAATATTACAATAAATGTTAGTCATTATAGTGCCATAACATCAATCAGGTACTATTTGTTCAAATATATCAGCCATATCAACCAACCGGGCTCAAATATATCAGCCTTAATATCAACCAGGTACTATCAGCCATAACATCAACCAGGTACTATTGTTCAAATATATCCATAACATCAACCAGGTACTATGCAAGTAGCCTTAATATCAACCCGGTACTATATCAGCCATAACATCAACCAGGTACTGTGATATAAGTATATCAACCATAACATCAACCAGGTACTATAAGCATAGAATTTATGGACATTCAATAATTTCAGAAGGTTTAAGCTAAAAACGTCGTCATAAAGTAAGAACAAGTATGAAAAAAAAGAAAATTAACAAATTTCAATAGTCACAATATTAGAACCAGCAACAAAAAAATGTAAAATTTAGTTTTTCTCTTAATCTGTCATCTACAGCACTCACTAAGTACTCTGGTTTGTTCTACCATCAATTTGAGCTGATCAACAAACTCAATTTTTCTTTTTGGTATATCAGACGGCGTCAGGCACTTCCATAAATTTTCTTAAATGCAAAATAATCATCAGTTATTCAGTATATTTTGAAAAGAAGCATGTAGTTTTCTCACTGTTTCAGTAATTTTAAATGTTCACGCGCTTTTCAAAGTTTTTACACTTTATGCCATCATTGTTGACGATGTCTCGGATCTCATATCAATAAGTCATTATGTTCACAGATAATCAATGCAATATGCACCCAATAATTCGTCTTGGTAGGGAGGAAATCAGCAAAATAAAGCTTGACAGTTTATGAAATATCAATAGGTCATCTAAACTGTACATAATAGAAAAGGTATCTGTAGTCAAATTCCACGTGTTATTATTTTTATTAAAATTTTTACATTGAACTCGTTTGGTTTAAATACATAAACAAGAAAATATTAAAACGGAGGTATTTCTGAAATGCAAAAATTAATTTTCATTTTTAAAAAGTATGTAAGCAGATAATAAATTAAAATTTATCTTCTTTTCCCTTTTGCTAACATCGATGATAAGATGTTGTCCATCCTCAATATTTCGATGAATATTTAATAAAATTATAACAAGACAAAATTCGGCCCAATCAATCATTTTCAACACGATAATAAAATTGACACTGACAAGAAAAACACTTCAAAATACTAAAATATTTAACAAAAAAAAAATTGGCCCTAAGTGGGTAATGGACATAAGTTTGAACACATTTCATGCATAGGCTTGGGGGCGTCAAGCACCCCTGGTTTTGATTTGTCGCTCTAAGGTAATTTTTTGCACAGTTTTGGTTAATTAGATCGAGACCTACTATTTAACGTGGTTCTGAACCACTAATAAACATACATGCTACCGCTGTATGGTATCAAAGTGGTACCATATAATATAGTTCTAGCGATAGAACTATATAATGCTAGAACCTATTACGATTATTACGAACCTTCCGGCCCTATTACGATTATTACGAACCTAATGCTAGAACCTATTAAAGGCCAGAACGCTAGCCAATTGACCAGCAGGCCGCAGGATAGTGATTGATTAAAAGAGATAAATAAAAACTTCATCATTCAATTTCGTAATTTTAATGAGAAGGTGGAAATTGTTAATTAACCTGAATTGTTACCTCCATCAACCTTATTTATGGACAAAATCATAAAATATGTAACATTCCAGCAAGTTAATTACAGTAAATCTTGTTTAAAGTGTTATTCTACTATTTTTTAGGCGACTTTTTAAAACTATAATGACTAACCTTTTTTAAGAATATAATAACTGTTGATCAGAGTTTTCATCTATTTTCAAATAATACTAACACTTTATTTGAAAATATTATTCGAATAAATATTATTACTTGATATTATAAAAATATTATTACTTGAATAACAGCAAATAATTTTTAACCTACTGTTTTAAATCTAAATTTCAAATCAGAATATCAAAAGAAAATGAGGAAGTATGTTTATAGAATCAATTTATTGATCAATTCTGACCAAGCAATAAATCCCTCTTTCTCCTTCCAAAAAGAATGGTTTCCTGAACATCTTTTAAATTATAAATTGCATTTTATTTGCATTACACTCGGAAAAAATATAGAAATAATTGTAAAAACATCGTAACTATAGTCTAGAATGCTGTTAAAGGGAATATTGAACTAAAAAATTTTTACTGGTGAAGTCTAAAAAGCATTGAAAGAGCAGTAAAATTAATCACAGAGCCAACAATTATGATGATTACTCTACTTCTCATAAAAATAATGTTTTTTTGCTAATTCTTTATTCCTCTTTTAATTCTAAATTTGTCATCAAAACAAATTTTAAAATTCTTTCTCTAATTCATTTTTATTCTGGATATTATTTCTTAGTTAGTATCTTATATCCATTCCTTTTCAGAACAAAATTCCTAAGTAAGCAGTGCCAGTGAAGAAACACAGGGATTTTTCTGTTCGGATGTCCTAATCGTTTCAGTCAGACATAAATTTAGGGATGCTCTTCTTCATTGACATAATAGTCCCATGGTGTTGCATGGCCGTCTGCCTAATGGCAGATTTTGAAGCTCGGGGGAGATGGTTTTGGGGTAGGGTTGACAGCCTACTTTCCAGCCCTTTATAGTCATATAAAACCAGGACCCTACGGTTTGAAATGGATTCCGAGCACTACAAGCACCTATGACATTGCTTCGGGACTGGAACCTAAAACCTGTGGCATGGAAGCCAGAGCGTTTGTCGGCTCGACCATCAGGCCCCTTTAATGATGTTCTACTATATTTTTTGTAGGTTGTATTAAAAAAAACTAATTTAATTTTATGTTTCGCGAGAAACCAATACTATAGAAAAACATAAGCCAGTCCGACACAGAGAAGTATAGTGGCAAAATACATGGTACATTTACCTTTGAAAAGTGTCATTTTTGAAATAATATTTTTGAATAGCAAATAAAATGGTTTTATTATATTCTCAAGACGATAGTATTCTCCATATTTCAACATAAAAACATTTCTATATCCCGAACTGTAGTTATTAATCAGAACAGCTCTAACTTTTACGAGAAAGTATTCTCTAATTAAAGTATACACTTCTGGAGATTATTCTGTAAGAAATTTCACATAATTTGTATCAAACTTCTTTAAAAACACTAATGAATAAACATTGTCATGCCAAAAAGAAAGTAAATTGTCCAATAATTTCTCCTCATTCCCTCGAGCATTCCATCAGACGTTTTTGGTTCTCAAATAAAAGGAAGGGCAACATTTATTGATATATTAATGTTCTAGTTCTCTCCTCTGCGGAAAATGTCTATATGTCATCTATAGAATAATTATATCTTATATTTGTTTTTGTACGTGAGAAAAACAAAAAATTACTCATACAAAATTCGCCCATTGCCCATTGACAAATTTATAACTGAAAAACAGTACGTTAATCAACGATTGAAGATTAATTTTGAAAAATAAGAAAATCCTTTAAATTTGTTGTTCACCGCTCAAAACAAAGACTTAAGTATGGTTTTGGGGCTTGGAGGTCATTGGGCTTTAGAAA
>BPLR01001279.1:0-34315 GCA_021605095.1 Caerostris extrusa | reverse complement strand
GCTCCCGAGGCAAAAAGTTAAGGAAAAAAAAAAATAAATAAAAGACCGAAGCCAGCTTTCACTAGGTGAATAATAAATAGGCTTAGAAAATTCTCATGACCAAGACAAACTTTAAGAAGGAATTAGAAAAAAAAAAAAATACTCTAAGCTTAAACTCATGCGACAACAAATGAAAATAATCATGAATCAAATCGTAAACCCTAAAGAATTCAGAAAAATCGAGCGGACATAAAACTTTTTATTTTTATCCGAAGAAACAAAATATTCGAAATGAAATGTCGGATGTGGTTACGAATTTTATGTGGGGATTTTTTCCCTTTAACGGACTTCTACTTCATTCTTGGAGTTTTTCCTGAAATTTATTTCCCTCTTCATTGCTTAGAATAACCAATTTAAAATACAGCTACGGTTTCGGGGGATGTTTGCATTTTGTGATAAATTGTCTGCTCTATTTCTTCATTTCATTTCTTTAGTTTATTTTTTGTTGAACCGATGGAATATTTAAATGTAAGTTTTTTTTTTGAATAAATCGATTTTTTTTTAAAAATATTTTTATATCATTCATTTTTTGTGTGTATGCAATTTCTTCTCTTTCGCTTTCTCTCAGGGAAATATTTCTTTCATTTCGCTTTCTCGAAATCCTAATGCGCTTTTGATTATAGCATGCGTTTTGTTCCGTAAAGACTTACTAATTTAATTTAATTTTGTCTTTTACTTGCATAAGATAAATCTAATGCATATTAAACTAATTTAAACTGAGATATTCAATTCAATTGGAATTTATATAGATATTTTTTATATTTTGATTAAAAAAAAAAATAGAAATAGAAAATTGAAAATAGAATAGAAACTGAATTTATATTGAATTTTATAAATTATTATGTTTAATATTTAAGTAAAATGATAGCAATATCTGAAAATGCGTTATCGTAATGTATGTATAGAGAAAAAAGTGTTTGCATTTGGGAATAATTTCGTCAATTAAATGAAAAATGAATTTTATCTACTTTGTATACAATTCGTGTAATTTCAAACAAATTTTTAATTTTATTTTAGATTTGTAACTAATAGCCATAGTAATTCATTCAGAAGAGTTATTTGAGTATATATTTATAACTTTCTGTTGTTGTCCAAAAGTGGATATCGTCCTGGACAATATACATTGTTGCAAATGTATTTAACTGACTTGATTTAGTTACAATTCTCGATAATTTTTAAATTTAATTAATGAAGAGAATTTATTGCAATTATTCTTTGTCCATTAAATTTTAGCAATCCTATGTCAAGTATGACACAACAACACCTTTCTTTGTCCGCAAATCCAATGTAGAGTTTAGCTCGATATGGTTTTTAAATTTACGTGTGCATCCTTTAACGGATTTAGGATTCTTTTCCTCGTAATTATGTTATGTTATACTTTTGTGTAAAATGGTACATTATAATTTTTGTGAGACACAAAGGACATCATTATAACCAGTCCTGTTAGAATCTCATTAAATACTTAACTTAAATTTTATTTTACTTCTTACGTTATACAGCCTATAAAGATATAAAATTCTTTTAAAATATTAGGTAGACAATGCCCTGATATAACTCAAAAATTAATTTGAACAGTAAAGGATAAGTGTTGGCATACAGCTAAAAATTAATCCTTCATTTCACCGGACATTTTTTAATATTATTTCTTTAAATTTTATTGAAAGTTTAAAATTGCAATTTAGTTGTTAAATGAAAAATATTTATGATGGAGGACAATTTTGATGAAAAAATTTAAATTTTATAATAATTTTTGGTATTTCTTTATTAGAAGCCTGCAGGAAACACGTCAGCAAGTGCATCAAAGATTTATGTCACGATGTAAACGTGCTTCCTCCTACGCACATTTTTTTTTTTAAATAATAAAAACATATATACCGATGTTTTATTATACTGCAAAGTACAATTTTAAAAAGAGAAATTCAGCATCAGTACGAAACAATAGGAAATCACTTTAAAAAATAATACGACTTGCATAAAAAAAGATTTTAAAGAAAGAAAAATCAATGTATTCTACAGAACTAAGAAAAAAATTTAAAAAAATGAAAAACAAAAACCAGCTTTCACTAGGTGAATAATAAATAGGCTTAAATTTTTTTTTTCTCACGACCAAGACAAACTTTAAGAAGGAATTAGAAAAAAAAAAATACGCTAAGTTTAAACTCATGCGACAACAAATGAAAAATAATATCATGAATCAAATCGTAAACCCTAAAGAATTCCGAAAATTTAGCAGACATAAAAACTTTTTATTTTATTTTAATCCCAAAACACTATTTTTATCCCGAAGAAACAAAATATTCTAAAATGAAATGTCGCATATGACTACGACATTAGTTTTTATGTAGGGATGTTTTTCCCCTTTTAACAGGACTTCTACTTCATTCTTGGAATTTTTTCCTGAAATTTATTTCCCTCTTCATTGCTTAGAATAACCAATTTAAAAATACTGCTACGGTTTCGGGAATATTTGCATTTTGTGATAAATTGTCTGCTCTATTTCTTCGTTTCATTTCTTTACTTTATTTTTGTTGAACCGATGGAATATTTAAATGTAAGATTTTTTCTTTGAATAAATCGATTTTTTTAAAAATATTTTTTATATCATTAATTTTTTGTGTGTATGCAATTTCTTCCTTTTCACTTTTTCGCAGGGAAAGATTTCTTTCATTTAGCTTTCTCGAAATCCTATCTAATTTTAAAATACTCTTTTGATTATGGGATACGTTTTGTTCCGTAAAGATTTAATAATTTAATTTAATTTTCTCCCTTTACGTGTATAAGATAAATCTAATGCATATTAAATTAATTTATACTCAGACATTCAATTCATTTGGAATTATATATATATATATTATAGTTTGATAAAAAAAAAAATAGAAATAGAAAAGAGAGAATGAAATAGAATATAATTTATATGAAATTTTATAAATTGCTATGATTTTTATTTAAGTAAAATGATAAAAGCATCTTAAAACACTTTTGTATCATAATGTATATGCAGCAAAAAAATCCTTTGCATTCTGTAATTATTTTTTGAACTAACTTAAAAAAATGAATTTTATCTACTTTGGTTTGTATCAAATTCGTGTAATTTTACGAAATTTCAAATTTTATTTTAAATTTATAAATAAAAGCTATAGTAATTCATTCAGAAGATTTATTTGAGTATACTTTTATAATTTTATAAAATTTTAAAACAGGAAATTGAATTAAAAAAATTTTTTTTTTTTCGTTTGAGTAAAAAACCAAACTCCTCTCCTGTCGTTGTCCAAAAGTAGGTATCTTCCGGGACCATAAACGTTGGTGGTAGGCTGTTGAGAACTTCATTATTTTTAAAATAATCCTTCCATATTTATTAGTCTTAGATTTTACTTAACTCACTTGATGTAGTTACAACATATTGTATAAACAAAATTGTAGTTCCCTATCAGATCAATATTTTCCTAGACTTGAATCTGGTTATATCTGTTTAAGATGCTCTTTGGGGGCCTGATGGTCGAGCGACTAGCACTATGACGCAAGGTGCCATCGGTCACTTCGTGTTCGAATTCCAGTGATGACATGGATGTTTGTAGTGATTTGGAATCCACATTAAACTGTAGGTGCCTGTCTAATATGATTGTAGAGAGTTTGATGAAGGGGTGACAATTTCACCTCTTAGAAAGAAAAATATCTCTTGTCTCGAAATCTGCCAGTAGGCAGACGACTTTAACCCCACCAGGGGCTGTTGCGCCAATGAAGAAGATTCGCTTTGCTGCCAACTGAGTTGATAAACATTATTATTTTGAACTTTTAATAATTGCTTTTGTGTTTGTATAACTGTTAGAGGGGATCACATTCCATGTTGAAGATGATTACATTGGATTCGTATGCTATGTTTTTGGTGTATTTCCATTTTATGTATTTTCAAGACAGGTGTGTGTCGCACTATTTTGTGCATTTTTAAGAAAATAAGTCAGTAGACTTATTTTCTTAAAAATACACATAATTTTACACAGTTAATTTTTATTTTAAGCCTGATTTGTTTAGACTATTAGATTAATGTTTTTGCTTATTCAATTCTAACGAATTGAAATTTCACAGCCACAATTTTTCCGGTTTTCACTTCATTTTTGGAAATTAATATATTTGGAAATTTTACTATTCAAAATAAGACACAATAAATATAAAAAATATAGCGTTTATAATGAAAAATATATAGCATTAGCGTTACATCATATATATATAATATATATATATATATATATATATATATATATATATATATATATATATATAACATCCCACCTTGAGCGCATATGATATAGCGTTAGCGTTATATCATATATATATATGTGTAGCTTTAGCGCTATAATCAAAACTATAGCGTTTAATGAAGATATTTGGTCATATTTTTGATATTTGGGGTATAATGTTGAAAGAAAGTAATGAAAAGTTGAAAAGTTGGTAGCGATTCGGTGAGATACTTTTAGTCACCTGTGAACTATAATTTGATTTCTCGAAATCGAAATAAATAATTTTTGTAAAGTGCAAAAATTCACAGCAATATGTTGTGCTAAAAACTAAAATTAGACGGCAAGCAGTTACAAAATTCAATTTTATAAGTAGTCTGATGCTCAATGGCTAACTGTTATCCAGTTGCATTCTTAAATAAGTATTATTTTAGAAATTGGAAATCTATTCACAATATTAATAAAAGAAACGGTACACGAAATATTCAATAATAGATTTAAAAATTCAAGTCCGAAATTCAAAAAAATTCTTAAAAGTCCACAATTATTATTCAAATTATTAAATAAATAAAATATTAAGGAGAAATTTTATATTAAACGTATCAGAATTGTTCATAATTGTTCCGTAATTATTCATAAAATCATAGTTACTCTTGCAACAAACACTGGCAAATTTTTGCCATAAGAATATTTTAAACAATAAATTTAGCTAGCAAATAAAAAAAATTGTGTGTTGAAAAATGTTTTAAGAAAAACCAGTATCGTCTCCAAAAAAAGTGTTAAAAAAAACAATAAGAATCTTTTCCCGGAACATAAAAAAAGAAAAGTGAGTACGTGGAAAAATACATGAAAAATATTCTTTGTGACAAAATGTCGATCGAATGTCAAAACTTCCAGCGGAAAAATCACTCCGCGAGAAATAACTGTCAGTACATGGATTAATTTTTAATATGCCAAAAAAAGAGAGAACCGTCGAGATTTGGATTTTGATCACAATGTCGGATCAGGAAGACATGTTCCGGATTGTTCCAGGACATTACTTTTATTGTTCCTTCTCCCCTTCATACTGCTCTTCCGGGAAGGACAACTCAAAGAAGAATCTCCATAAAAAGAAATACTTGAGTAATCAAATGTTTTCTTCAGAATAAACGCAAATTCGACGAATTCTAACATGGATCAGAGTTTCTGCGTTTGTATTATACGACCGTCAGCAAGATTTATGTCAGAATAACTCTCTTCTTCAAAGAGCGATGCACTCCACAAAATCTTTTTGCCATCTTTTCAGCACTCCGAGCAAATGATTGTTGAATTCTTTTCTTTCCAAGTTCTGCTTTTTGGGATTTTTTTTTTTTAGTCTATTTCGTTCAATATTTTTTTTTTGGAATGAATAGTTCAGCCTTAGGTGGATTTAGTGGTTGTCAAAAAGGAGTTTTCCTCATCGGAATGTTTTGATGTAGTACTATTTGTTTGTTAAATTTTGTTTAATAACAAATATTTGTTATTTATAGGTTTTAGAAATTGTTTTTAAATATTTTTTTTTTTTTTTATGTATGTTTAAATACGAAGTATATTTCGAAATTTGTTTTTTTTTAAGTTGTAAAATAGTGTTTAAAAAAGTTCTTTATTATTGGTGCAACTGCAGAATGGTAGTCAAAGCCGCCTGCCTACTGGCAGGCTTCTAGACAGGAGATATTTTCTTTTTACGTGGTAGGGTTGTCAACCCGGCTCTCTACAGTCATATTAGATATCTGTGTTTTAAAAGGGATAATATAGAGTTATGGAGGGTAGGAGGAGTATAGTATTACAGAGGGTAAAATGATTATAGATGAGTACATTATGGTGTAGTATAGAGGGAAGGATGAGTATAATATAATATAGAAGGTAGGATGAGTATAAATGGTAGGTGTGTCAACCCTACGCTCTACAGTCATATTAGTCCGAGATCTATGGTTTTAAAGGGGGATTCTAGCCACCTCCAAAATTGGAATCTGGAGCCTGCCTAAGATCAGATCGCTTGCCAATTAGCCACCAGGCCGTTGACTACCTGGAGGGAGTTTTCCGGGTTTTCTCCCATGCTATACGCAAACGCGAGGTAATTCCACTTAAACGTCCGGAATTCACGACCCTCCTTCTTCAGAGCACGGAGCCAAGTCGGACTTCTAGTTATGTACGGGTGCTCCATCACAACAGAAGCTGCCCCCCTTCTCTTTCCATGATACCATGGGGTTTCTTGGACTTGGTATAGATGCTGTTATCGACCAAGTGGGATAAGAAACATCAACAAATTATCTAAATGTGTTGTTTTATTTCGTTTATTTGGTAGTATTTTTCATAGAATTTAACTTGAAATTATTAAATAAATAAAATGTTGAGGGTAAATTTTATACAAAGGTATCATAATTGTTCACTGTCGACCGAGTGGGATAAGAAAAAACAAATTATCTAAAACTGTTCTTTTTTTGCATTACTTTTTCATGGAATTTATTTTGAAATTATTAAATAAATAAAATACTAAGGATAAATTTTATATAAAAAGCATCAGAATGGTTCATAATTGTTCCGTAATTGTTCTTAGAATCATAGTTACTCTTTCAACAAATGCCGTGAACTTTTTGCGATAAAAGCATTCCTATCATTACATTTACTTGAAAATAAAACGAAAATTATTCTGAATTGAAATATGTTGTAAGAAAAAGTAAGTATCTTCTCCAAAAAAAAAATGTTAAAGAAAAAAAACCAAACAGTATGAATCTTTTCCTGGAACACAAAAAAAGAGAAGTGAGTACGTGGAAAAATACGTGAAAAATATTCTTTGAGACAAAATGTCGATCGAATGCCAAAACTAGCAGCGGAAAAAAATCACTCTGCGAGAAATAACTGTCAGAACTTGGATTAATTTTTAATATGGCGAAAAAGAGGATCCGTCGAGATTTGGATTTTGATCACAATGTCGGATCAAGAAGATATGTTCCAGGACATTACTTTTATTGTTCCTTCTTCCCGTCAATCTGCTCTTCCGGGAAGGACAACTCGAAGAAGAATCTCCATAAAAAGAAAAGCTTGAGTGATCAAATGTTTTCTACAGAATAAACGCAAATTCGACGCATTCTAACATGGATCAGAGTTTCTACATTTGTATTCTACGACCGTCAGCTAGATTTATGACAGACTCTTCTTCAAAGAACGATGCACTCCACAAAATGTTTTGCCATCTTTTCAGCACTCCGAGCAAATGATTGTTGAATTCTTTTTTTCCCAAGTTCTGCTATTGGAAATTTTTTTAGTCTATTTCGTTTTTTTTCAGAATGAATAGTTCAGCTTTTAGATAGATTTAGTTGTTGTTAAAAAGAGGTTTTCCTCATCGGAATGTTTTGATGTAGTTCCATTTGTTTCTGTTAAATTGTTCTTAATATCAAACATTTGTAATTTATAGGTTTTTAAATATTTTTATAAATGTTTAAATACGAAGTGAATTTCGTAGAATCGTTTTCTAGACATGAGATGCTTTCTTTTTTTTTACGGGGTAGGGTTGTCACCCTACTCTTTACAGTTATATTAAGTCGTGACATACTGTTTAAAGGGGATTCAGAACCAGTAACAAGTATCCATGCTATTGCCTGAATGCGAACCTGGAGCTTGTGGTACCTAATACCAGAGCACTAGTCAATTAGCCATGAGGCCGCTGATTATCTGGTAGGAGTTCACCTGGTTTTCTCCGATACTATACGCAAATGCAGCGCAATTCCATCTAAACATCCTCCCGGAATTCACTGCCCTTCTTCTTCAGCGTGCCGGAGCCAAGTCAAACTTATATGTACGGGTGCACCATCACAACAACAGCTGTCGTTCTCTTTCTGTGGTTCACATTGGTTCTTGAACTTGGTCTAGATGTTGCTGTCGACCAAGTGGGATAAGAGATAACAGCAAATTATATAAACCTATTGTTTTATTTTGTTTATTTCGTATTACTTTATATAGAATTTATTTCAGTATTATTAAGTAAATAAAGCATTTAGGAGAAATTTTATATAAAATATATAAAAATGTCAATCATTTAGAATCAGAAGAATAAAAAAGAAATACTTGAGTGATCAAATGTTTTCTTCTGAATAAACGCAAATTCGACGAATTCTAACATGGATCAGAGTTTCTGTATTCGTATTCTACAACCGTCAGCTAGATTTATGTCAGAATAACTCTCTTCTTCAAAGAACGAGGCACTCCATAAGAACTTTTTGCCATATTTTCAGCACTCCGAGCAAATGATTGTCGAATTCTTTTCTTTCCTAGTTCTGCTTTTTCGGAATTTTTTTTATTTTAGTCTATTTCGTTCAATATTTTTTTGAATGAGTAGTACAGCCTTAGATGGATTTAGTTGATGTCAAAAAGAGGTTTTTCCTCATCGGAATGCTTTCATGTAGTACTGTTTGTTTTTGTTAAATTTTTCTTAATACCAAACATTTGTTATTTATAGGTTTTGAAATATTTTTTTTTATAAATGTTTAAATACAAAGTCAATTTCGAAGAGTGTTTTTCTAGACTGGAGATGTTTTCTTTTTCCGCGATACGGTTGTCATACCTACTCTTCACAGTCATATTAAGCCCTGACCTACTGTTTAAACAGAATTCCGAACCACTAACAAGTATCCATGCCATCGCTAGGATTTGAACCTGGAGCCTGTGTTACCTAAGGCCAGAGCACTTGAAAATTAACCACAAGGCCGCTGACTCTTTGGTGGGAGTTTTCCGGATTTTCTTCGATACTATAAGCAAATGGGGTGTAATTCCCTCTAAAGTCCTCCCCCCCTCTGGAAGGCATTGCCCGTTTTCTTCAGCGTCACGGCCAGTCTTCAGGTTCGAATCCTGGCGGTGCCATCGATGTGAGTGGTTCGGAATCCACGTTAAACTGTTCGTCCCGGTCTGTTTAACCCAAAGTGTGCTCAAGATGACCGTAGAACGACAAACCAAACCAATCAGCGTCATGTAGCGAAGTCGGACTGCTACGTACGGGTGCTCCACAACAACAGAAGCTGCCCCTCCCCCGCTCTTTCCATGAGACCACATGGGTACTTGAATTTAGTCTAGACGTTGTTATCGACGTAGTCGATAAGAAGTTATCAATAAGAAACAACAACAAATTTTCTAAGCTTGTGGTTTTATTTCGTTTATTTATTACTTTTTTTATAGAATTTATTTTGAAGTTATTATATAAATAAAATATTAAGCAGAAATTTTATATAAAACGTATCAGAATTGTTCATAATTGTTCTGTAATTGTTGATAGAATCATAGTTACTATTTCAAAAAATGCTCAGAATTTTTTTGAGATAAAAGCATTTTAATCATTAAATTTACTAAAATTATTTTGAAAATAAAAAAAAAAAAAAGTTGAAAAATATTTTAAGAAAAACTAATTAATAAAAAAGTTATATAAAACGCAACACATTTGATATGTGATTTAGATGTCTGTAGAATCATAATTCCTCTTTCAACAAATGTTGTGAACTTTTTTCAGTAAAAGCATTTTAATTATTAAATTTACTTCTAAATAAAAAAAAAATATTGCGAGTTGAAAAATATTAAAAAAAACCAAACTAGTATCCTCTCCGAAAAACTGTTCAAAAACAATAAGATTCTTTTCCTGGAAATTAAAAACAGAAGTGAGTACGTGGTAAAATACGTGTGAAATATTCTTCGTGACAAAATGTCGATCGAATGTCAAAACTCGCAGCGGAAAAAATCCCTCCCCGAGAAATAACTGTCAGAACTCGGATTAATTTCTAATATGCCGAAAAGAGGATTCGTCGAGATTCGATTTTGATCACAATGTCGGAGCAGGAAGACATGTTCCGGATTGTTCCAGGACATTACTTTTATTGTTCCTTCTCCCCTTCATACTGCTCTTCCGGGAAGGACAACTCAAAGAAGAATCTCCATAAAAAGAAATATTTGAGTGATCAAATGTTTTCTTCAGAATAAACGCAAATTCGACGAATTCTAACATGGATCAGAGTCTCTGCATTCGTATTTTACGACCGTCAGCTAGATTTATGTCAGAATAACTCTCTTCTACAAAGAGCGATGCACTCCACAAAATCTTTCTGCCATCTTTTCAGCACTGCGAGCAAATGATTGTTGAATTCTTTTCTTTCATAGCTATGCTTTTGCGAGATTTTTTTTTCGTCTATTTCGTCCAATTTTTTTTGCAATGAATGGTGCAGCCTTAGATGGATTTTGTTGTTGTCAAAAAGAGGTTTTCCCTCATCGGAATTTTTTGATGTAGTAGTGTTTGTTTGTTACGTTTTACTTAATATCAAACATTTGTTATTTATATGTTTTTAAATATTTTTTTTTTATAAATGTTTAAATGCGAAGTAAATTTCTAAGAATGTTTTTCTAGACAAGACATGTTTTCTTTTTACAGTATAGAGTTACTACTACACCACGCCACATAACTGTGCCTAGAGCTGAGTTGCCCCTTTATACTTCGAGAATGATGTAGGTGAGAAGAATGACTGGGCTCTGTGTCTCTCTATGGTCATATGGAACCGGAACCTACGACTGAAAATGGAAACCGAACCACTACAAACATCCACGGTACCTCCGAATTCGAACCCGAAACCTGTGGTACCGAGTGCGATATCGCTAGCCAAACGCCCATCAAGTCCCAACGAAGATAGGGGTTATCATCTCTAATCTTTACAGTCATATTAAGCAGTGACCTATTGTTTAAAGTGGATTCAGAACCACTAACATGTATTCATGTCACCGCCATGATTCGAACCTGGAAACTGTAGTACCTAAGGCCAGAGCGCTAGCCAATTAGCCATCAGGCCGCTACCTCGTGCCTCGTAGGAGTTTTCTCCCATACTATACGAAAATGCAGGGCAATTACATTTAATCGACCTCTCGGGAGACACTGCCCTCCTTCTTCAGCGTCACGGAGCCAAGTCGGACTTCTACGTACGGGTGCTCCATCAATCAGAAGCTGCTCCTCCCTCTTTCCATGATGCCACATGGGTTCTTAGACATGGTCTCGATGTTGCTGTCGACTAAGTGGGATAAGAAACAACAACAACAACAAAGTATCTAAACATGTTGTTTTATTTCGTTTATTTTGTATTACTTTTTTCATGTAAATTTATTTTGAAATTATTAAATAAATAAAATTTTAAGGAGAAATAATATAGAAAACATATCATAATTGTTCATAATTGTCCGTAATTGTTCACTTTCGACCAAGTGGGATAAGAAATAACAGCAAATTATCTAAAACTGTTGTTTTATTTCGTTTTACTTTTCATAGAAATTATTATTAAATAAATAAAATATTAAGGAGAAATGTTACAACGTATCATATTTGTTTATAATTGTTCCGTATTTGTACATAGAATCAGTTACTCTTTCAACAAATACTGTGAACATTTTTGTGATAAAAACATGTTAATCATTAAAAATTTACTCAAAAATAAAAAAAAAATTATCGCGAGTTGAAAAATATTTGAAGAAACACTAGTTTCCTCTCCAAAAAGTGTTCAAAAAAAAACAATAAGAATCTTTTCCTATCAAAACAAAAAAAGAGAACTGCGTCGGTGAAAAATACATGAAAAATATTCTTTGCGACAAAATGTCGATCGAATGTCAAAACTCACATCGGAAAAAAAAATCACTCCGCGAGAAACAACTGTCAGAACTTGGATTAATTTTTAACATGCCGAAAAAGAGGATCCGTCGAGATTTGGATTTTGATCACAATGTCGGATCAAGAGGACATGTTCAGATTGTTCCAGGACATTACTTTTATTGTTCCTTCTTCCCCTTCATATTTCTTCCGGGAAGGACAACTCAAAGAAGAATCTCCATAAAAAAGAAATACTTGAGTGATCAAAATGTTTTCTTCAGAATAAACGCAAATTCGACGCATTCTAACATGGATCAGAGTTTCTGCATTTGTATTCTACGACCGTCAGCTAGATTTGTGTCAGAATAACTCTCTTCTTCAAAGAGCGATGCACTCCACAAAATCTTTCTGCCATCTTTTCAGCACTCCGAGCAATGATTGTCGAATTCTTTTCTTTCCTAGTTATGCGTTTTGGGAATTTGTTTTTCTTCTATTTCGTTCAATATTTTTTTTGAATGAATAGTTCAGCCTTAGATGGATTTAGTTGTTGTCAAAAAAGGGGTTTTTCTCATCGGAATGTTTTATTCTCATTCTCATCTCATCGGAACGTTTTTGTTAATATTTGTTTCTTTTCTTAATATCAAACATTTGTTATTTATAGGTTTTGAAATATTTTTTTTTTATCTAAATGTTTAAATACAAAGTAAATTTCGTAGAGTGTTTTTCTAAACATCAGATATTTATTTTTGTACCGGATTTAGGTTTGTCATCAGTACTCATTACAATGATATGTAAGCCGTGACTTACTGTTTGAAGTGGATTCCGAGCCACTAACAAGTATTCATGCCCCTGCCGCCAGATTTCGAACCTGGAGCCAGTGGTACCTAGGCCAGAGCACTAGCCAATTAGCCATAGTCGCTGATTACCTGATTGGGTTTACCGTGGTATTTCTCCCATACTATCTTTGCAAATGTGCCATAGTTCCACCTAAACGTTCTCCCGGGAAGGCACTGCCCTCACCGCTTCTTCAGCATCACGGAGCCAAGTACCTAAGACTTCTACTTCTACTCTAATGGTCCACCACACTACCTGGTCGAAGCTTCCCCCTCTTTCCATGATATACATGGGTTCTTGATCATTTTCTAATGTTGCTGTCGACCAAGGGGGATAAAATATAACAACAAATTATCTAAAACTGTTGGTTTATTTCTTTACTTTTCATAGAATTTGTTTTGAAATTATCACATAAATAAAATATTTTCCATGAGAAATGTTCTTGAAACGTGGTCTAGATGTTGCTGTCGACCAAGTGGGATAAGAAAAACAACAAATTATCTGAAACTGTTGTTTTATTTCGTTTTACTTTTTCATGGAATTTATTTTGAAATTATTAAATAAATAAATATTAAGGAGAATTTTATATAAAATGTATCATAATTGTTCCGTAATTGTTCATAGAATCACAGGTACACTTTC
The DNA here is from genome assembly GCA_021605095.1 of Caerostris extrusa. NCBI lineage: Eukaryota > Metazoa > Arthropoda > Arachnida > Araneae > Araneidae > Caerostris > Caerostris extrusa. The sequence continues at coordinate 20,947 of BPLR01001279.1, read as the reverse complement.
AACAAGTGCTGTGAACTTTTTTGCGATAAAAGCATTTCAATCATTAAATTTACTAGAAAATAAAGAAAAAAAAAGTTATTGTGAGTTGAAAACTATTTTTAAGAAAAACTAGTATCCTCTCCGAAAAAGTGTTAAAAAAAAAAAAATCTTTTCCTGGAAAAAAAAAAAAAGAAGGAAAGAATGAGTACGTGGAAAAAAAAAAAAATATTCTTTGTGACAAAACGTCGATCGAATGTCAAAACTCACAGCGGAAAAAATCACTCCGCGAGAAATAACTGTCAGAACTTGGATTAATTTTTAATATGCCGAAAAAGAGGATCCGTCGAGATTTGGATTTTGATCACAATGTCGGATCAAGAGGACATGTTCCAGATTGTTCCAGGACATTACTTTTTTATTGTTCCTTCTCCCCTTCATACTGCTCTTCCGGAAAGAACATCTCAAAGAAGAATTTCCATAAAAAGAAATACTTGAGTGATCAAAATGGTTTTCTTCAGAATAAACGCAAATTCGACGAATTCTAACATGGATCAGATATTCTGCATTTGTATTCTATGACTGTCAGCTAGATTTATGTCGGAATAACTCTCTTCTTCAAAGAGTGACGATGCACTCCACAAAATCTTTTTGCAATCTTTTCAGCACTTCAAGCAAATGATTGTTGAATTCTTTTCTTTTTCCTAGTTCTGATTTTGGAATTATTTTTTTAGTCTATTTCGTTGAATATTTTTGGGAATGAATAGTTGATCCTGAGATGGATTTAGTTGTTGTCAAAAGAGGTTTTTCTTGATCAGAATGTTTTGATGTTGTACTATTTTTTTGTTAAATTTTTTCGTAACATCAAAACATTTTTGTTATTTATAAGGTTTTGAAATATTTTTTATAAATATTTGAATACAAAGTAAAATTCGAAGAATGTTTTTCTAGAAAGCAGACGTTTTCTTTTTACTGGAAAGGTTTGTCATCCTTAATACTTACAGTCATATTAAGCCGCGATCTACTGTTTAAGTGAATTCGAACCACTAACAAGTATCCATTCCACAGCCAGGATTTGGACCAGGATCTTGGTACCTAAGGCCAGACCACTGGTCAATTAGCCAACAGGCGATTGAATACCTACTGGAAGTTTGCCGGGTTTTTCTCATACTATACGCAAAATAGCAGTGAGTACGTGGAAATGAAAAATATTGTTTATGACAAAATGTCGATCGAATGTCAAAACTTCCAACGGAAAAAATCACTCCTCGAGAAATGACTGTCAGAACTTGGATTTTTAATATGCCGAAAAAGAGATCCGTCGAGATTTGGGGATTTTGATCACAATGTCGGATCAGGAAGACATGTTCCAGATTGTTCCAGGACATTACTTTTATTGTTCCTTCTCCCCCCTTCATACTGCTCTTCCGGGAAGGGCAACTCAAAGAAGAATCTCCATAAAAAAAAAAAAAACTTGAGGTGATCAAATGTCTTCTTCAGAATAAACGCAAATTCGACGAATTCTAACAGGGATCAGAGTTTCTACGTTTGTATTCTACGACCGTCATCTAGATTTATGTCGGAATAACTCTCTTCTTCAAAAGAAACGATGCACTCTGAAAATCTTTTTGCCATCTTTTCAGCACTCCGAGCAAATGATTGTTGAATTCTTTTCTTTCCCAGTTCTGCTTTTTTGGGGATTTTTTATTTTCATCTATTTCGTTCAATATTTCTTTGGAATGAATGGTTCAGCCTTAGATGTAGTTTAAGTGGAGGTTTTCTTTTATTGGAATGTTTTGATGTAGTAGTGTTTGTTTGTTAAATTTTCTTAATATCAAATATTTGTTATTTATAGACTTTTTGGAAATAACTTTTTTATATATATTTAAATATAACGTAAAGTTCAAAGTGTGTTTTTTTGGTTGTAAAATTTTTTTTTTTTTGTTTAAAACAGTTCTTTATTATTGACGCAACAGTTCCAATTGTGGGTCAAGGCCGTCTGCCTACTGGCAAAGCTTCTAGACAGGAGAAGCTTTCTGTTTCGGAATATAGTTGTCAACCCTATTTTCTACAGTCATATTAGAGCGGATCTATGATTTAAAGGGGATAATATAGATTGATAGAGGGTAGGATGATTATATTATAGTATATAGACTGTAGGAGGAGTATAGTATAGTATAGTATAGTATATAGTATAGAGGGTAGGATGAATTTAGATGAGTATAGATGGTAGGGTTGTCAACCCTACTCTCTGAAGTCATATTAGTCCTGGACCTACGGTTTAAAGTGGATTCGAACCACTATAAATATCCTTGGCACTACCGGGACTCGAAGTCGAAGTCTGTGGCATCGAGCCCTAGAGTGCAAGTCACTCGGCCATCAGGTCCCTTTTAAAAAATAAATAGTTTTAATAATTGATTTAGCTAAATCATGAGAGTTAAATGTATCAAAATCATTAATATGAAACATTATTTTTTTATATTTACTTGATTGTATTTTATTTATTTTCTTGGAAAGATTATAAATATTGTTATTATTTTTAGATATATTAATTATTTTTAGATTTTTTTTTATACTTCAGATTGCATTTATTAAAATGAAAGGCGATGGTTTTAAATATTAACAATTTTTATAAATTTAAATATTCGAATAGAAATTCTTATTTTTACTTTATTCATATAGATATGGCTTTGCATTTTTTAAAGATTCTTTACTTTACCGATTATTACTAATAGAGATAAATTTGATTATTCGAATAGATTCCTTACTATTATTCGAATAATTCGTTATCCGATTAGAGATTCTTGACTAAGCAAATTTTAAATTTGAGTTTATAAAATAATAGGATGTTATGTGTAATAATTAACAACAAAAAAAAAAAAAAAATTCAATGTAAAAATCCTTAAATAAAATTTATTTTAAAAATTCAAAAATAGAAAAATTTGGAATAAAAACAAAAAATAAAATAATAATAATGGAACATGTAGAAAGAAAATGCTGTAAGTTGCAAAACATAATAAGCATATTGCCAATTTATTACTTTAAGCCAGTTGTATGTGAAATATTTATACTTAAAAATCAATTTCACAGAAATAAAAAAAATATTGATTAAAATATTTTAATAAAAAAAATTGATTCATTAAATGAGCATTATATTAAAGTTAAAATTAATGGATTATATATATGTGAGATTTGAAAGGGGAGAAGCAATAATTAAACTTAAACTTTTATGATTAAAAAAAAATGTTATTTATTATCATTAGTTTAAATCTGTTATGAATTAATTGACACTGTATTATAACAATGTTTTAAAATTTAATAATATTTTAGGATTTAATCTTATAATATTTTAGAATTAATATCTAATCGAGGATAATTTAATTTTTGATTATTTACATAGTTTTGGATCATTTAAAGTTTCTTTTAATTATATGCATTATTCAAATATTTTGTGTGTATGGATTAAAACACAAAAAATAAGGACTACTGGTCAGAAAGACAAGCGGCTTGCAAGAATAACATCCATTAATGAACGGACTTTTCATATTCTCAAAATAAAAGAAAAAAAAGTTTGAAATCTTGACAATACAAGGCACTGATTAAAGAAATGACTGATAATTGCAAATAATTGAGAGTTTTTGCATACCGTACGTTAGTTACCGTAGGACGTCCGTTAGCTTTTTTCCCTAGCGCGCATGTTCATAGGAAACTGCGCATGCGTATCTGTAATAATGTTTCCTATGAGCATGCGCGCTAGGAGAAAAAAAAGCTAACGGACGTCCTACGGTAACTACCGTACGGTATGCAAAAACTCTCTCTATATGAATGAGTAAAATTAGATCCAGAGACTATTTTAACATAATTATCTTTATAGCAATATCTTCAGCATAACCTGTTGCGAATACTATTTCAAATAACATATAAAGCAAAAAAGTGAGACTTGGTGATCTTCTTCATGACATCCATGACTTTCCTGTGTATATATATATATATTTAGTACAACTATGTACATACTATTTAACACCCTGGCACTATAGTTCATGTTGGACCATGGCTGTCTGTCTACTCGCAGATTCCGAAATAGGAGACATTTTCTTTTCACAGGGTAAGATTGTCGGTTACTCCCAACAGTCATATCAGATATTAGACCGTGACCTGCTGTTTAAAGTGAATTCCGAACCACTACAAGCATCCATAGTACCGCCAGAATTCGAACCCGAGACCTGTGGCACCGAGAGCCAGAACGCTAGCCACTCGGCCATCAGGCCCTCTATACCAATATTGAGCAAAGATGCCTAATTGAGATTAATACAGCATTTAAGAGCTTTTCAAAAGGAATTATAGTTACTATCTACCGTATATTGTTTTTCAGTGCAGGTAAATTTCGGGGTTTTTCTTTATAGATGCGATGTTTCACTTTTTAAGAGGATGTGAGACCTGGTGATCTGTGTGGCCATAATTAAGGCCTGTCTTCTGTGTAGAAACATGGATGTTTGTAGTGGTTCGAATCCACTTTAAACCATAGGTCCCGGTCTGTTTAGCCCCCGTATGCACAAGATGACCGTAGAGTGACAAATCAAATCTTCTGCCTCGAAATCCGCCAGTAGGCAGATGGTCTTGAACCACCATGGGGCTGTTGCGCCACTGATGATATGTGATGAATTTTATATTGGAATACTTATTTCATCCGTGAAATTTATTGAAGTTTAATCTATTATATCAGTTTAAATCTTCGTAACAAACAATTATATTTGCTAGAAATATTGTAAAAGAATTCTTAAAATAATTGTAATTATTAACGTTGATGTTACACAGAATTACAACATTGCAAAATTTATCCATAATAGATGTCAAATGAAATTCGTATTTATTTTAAATACTATACTAAATTTTTTTTCCCATTTTAATATCTTTTAAAAAGTGATTTAATACAAACTCCGTATCAAATAAATCCAAGAAACATTCCAAAAAAAGAGATCGATCTTTTTAAGAACGGTTAGAAAATTCAAGGAAAAATAACCAGACATTTATGATTCTTCGGAAAAAGTTTAGAATATAATAAAAGTTTCCACACTTTCTTACTGAAACGAAATACGTAAAGGGAAAAAATGTATTCTGCAATCGAAACTACTTTTTCTCAAAAATTTCAAAAATTGAAGTTGATAAGATGAAAACGAATAATCCATCCTAAATCGTCCATCAATGCGTGAAACGTTCAAAAATTCAGCAAAAATAGGATTTAACTATCAACTGGGAATTTTAAGAATGAAGAAGGGAATTTTTAGTTTAGAGCATTTTATTGAGAGCGAAAGTTGTTCACTTATTTGTGACAAAAATTTAAATAATCTATTCGTTATATCCATTTATGTACACTCATGTCCATAAATTAAGGATAATTCAGAATCACACAGAAATTAACTCTAAAATAAAAATTTCACCTGTAGAATTATCACACACATCTTGAAGAAGACTATGCAAATTACAGGAAACCACCAGATGCGCGGATAGTACATCACAATGACGAGAGTGTAAGAGAGGGGGTATATAAGGAATGGTGGCAAAGAAGTAAAATTGTTCACAAGCGCTTTAAAAAGGCTTTCAGTGCAATAACCGCATAGTTATGGCACAAAGGAAGCATTTGGGGTGATTTTTACGTGGTAGAATTATCGGACGACTGGAATGTGGACGTACCCAGCTGAAAGTATCCGAGGAACTTGGAATCGCCCAGAGTGTCATCTCCAGGCTTTGGCAACGATTCCAAGATGATGGTAATGTGAGTAGATGTTACAGCACAGGTCACCCCCGAGTTACAACGCCGAATCAGGACCGGTATTTAGCAGTTACTGCCAAAAGAAACAGACGGAGCACAGCATCAGACCTGCCATCAGCTACCGGTACGACAGTTTCAAGGCAGACCGTGTACAGACGCTTAGAGCGCGTTGGTCTATATGCTCGGTAGGCCTGTCAGATGTGTTCCACTTACCGCAAATCACTGTCACCTGCGATTAACCTGGAGTAGAGAGTATGCACTGTGGACACAGCAACAGTGGTCTGGCGTGATGTTTTCCGACGAGTCCAGGTTTAGTTTGCAGTCTGATTCTCGCCGGACTTTCATATGGAGAGCGCCAGGTACCCGTTACCACCAAGAGAACACCATTGAAGGACACCGTTACGGTGGTGCAGGATGGCTCGTTTGGGGAGGAATTATTCTTGGTTCCAGAACTGACCTGCATGTTCAGAGTGTAACGATGACAGGCCGCATCTATCGGGATGTCATTCTGGAACAACATGTACGTTTGTTTAGGGTCGCCATGGGTGCTGAATTTCTGTTTATGGATGACAACGCCCGTCCTCACCGTGCAAACATTGTAGACGAATGCCTTCAATTGGAGGATATCACCCGTATGGATTGGCCAGCATACTCACCGGACTTAAATCCAATAGAGCATGTGGGATATGCTTGGCCGACGAATTGCAGTCCGTCAACCCCTCACCTCCAGTCAACCGGAACTTCGGAGGGCATTGCTTGATGAGTGGTGTAATATTCCCCAAGATCAGATTGATAATTTAATACTCAGCATGCCTAGGCGTTGTAAGGCCTGTGTTGCATCGTCCGGGAGACATACTCCATATTAACCATCATACTAACCATGTTATACTGTTTTTTGTAAATAGGTTCTTTTTTGAAATTTGCTCCAGGGAGTAAAAAATCGCAATTTTTATTAATTATGTCAAACATATAGCATCTTTTTGCTCTTTACCTTTTGTTTAATAAATAGACTTTACAAATAAGTCAAATTTGTTTTGCTTCTGTCTCTTTCTTTGCCTGAACTTCATTATCCTTAATTTATGGACATGAGTGTATTTATAAAACAAATATTTGTTACAATAAAAATTTAATCTACAATATTTTTTTTATATTTTCTTTAAAATATATTCATTTTTTTTTTATAATGCCCCATTTTTTTTTCGAATTAAACATTCGTTTGAAATTTTTTTTTGTGATGAAGATTTTTATCCCTGTTCTGGCCCGTGAACTTGATAATCTTTGACACCTGTATGAGGATTGGATGGAACTTCCGTTTGATAATTTTAAACCCTAGAATAATGTTAGGGTAGATTCCGGTCTAACATAACTGCAGAGCGTTGAGCGTAGGGCTGACAACTCTACCTTGTAAAAGAAAGCATCTCCTGTCTCAAAATCCACCAGTAGGAAGATGGCCTTGACCTACCATAGGGCTATGGCGCCAATGAAGAAGCAGAATGTTAGTGTTTGGTTTGGCGCTCTACGGTCCTTTTGTGCACACTTTGTGTTATTTAGACGGGAACATACAGTTTAACGGGGATTCCGAACCACTCGCAAACATCCATGCCACCGCCAGGATTCGAACCCGAAGCCTTTAGTACCAAAGGCCAGAACGTCAGCCAATTGGACATCAGGCAACGAAAAATGTTAGGGAGAGCAATGTTTTCCGATATAGATATCATAGCCTCGGCTTACAAATCATATTAGAATACAATTTTGAATGCCAGACTGTGTCCACAGGCACTGCCATGCCTACTTGTTAATCAGTTATAGCAACATGCTGTAACAGCAGTATTGAAAACGTATTTTTGAAACTGTAGTATTTTATATATAGTGGTGTGTCTCATGTTTAATACTTGTGCACAGTATATTGACCTTATCTATCAGAACTTTTAAGGGTAATTGCACCATATTTGCTAATTGCATGGTACACATCACCCAGAAACTCTCACCTCCAGCCTGTTGATTTAGGTCCTGATGGGCGAATGTCTAGCATTCTGGCGCTCGGTACCACAGGTCTCGAGTTCGAATCCCGACAGTGTCATGGATGTTTGTAGGGTTTGGAATCCACTTTAAACCATAGGCGGCGGTCTGCTATGACTGTAGAGCGTCACAGAGCCCAGTTAGACTTCTCACTCACATCATTCTCAAACTGTAAAGGATAAATTCATTTCTAGACACATTGATGTGACGTGTGTGGGGTGTGGTGTGGTGTAGTGGTAGTAGTAGCAGCAGCACTAGCCTGTTGATATCAGCCCACCTGCAGGAGGGCAGAAGTTCGAATCCGCTGGCGGCATGGTTGTAGTCACTGTTTTTAAAAAACGGGCGATGGCGATGTGAAAGACTCGAAAGGTAATTGTGTTAAGGTGTCTCGCATTGATAGCCAGGCTGCCTGGTGGGAATTTCGAGTTTTCTCCCATGAAAAAGCATATGTGGGGCACCCTTTAGCACCCCAAAAAAGTCTTCCCGGAAGGCACTGTCCTCTCCTTCACCTATCGGTGGTCTGTTTGTGGTATGCACGTGGCTCACCGATGTTCCACCCTCACCTTTCTAACTGGTAAGGGGCTACATAGTACTTCAGAGGCGTGGTGAGAAAGAAAACGAAAGCCGGTTGATGCGAGACACTTACACATGTTGTCATTATCGACATTATCATTATCTGTTTTTAAAAGCAATGACTGCTGCAACAGAAGCCACTAGTGGATTCAAATCTAGGCCATCTTGCACACGTTACCAATGAACCACTAGCTAGTTAATTTGCATTGGGTCTTCCACTAATGGAGCTCCACTGCATTTTGATGTATTTAAATATAATAATCTAACGCTACGAAAACTTTACTTCTCTCGAGGAACCTTCAATTCATCTTCTATTTATTTTTGTAAAAAGAAATTCTCTGTCGTTCTTTCATTTTCACTATTTTTAATATTTGTAAAAAATAAATCTCTTCCCTTCCATCGAGGTAGAGGAGAAAATGTTCGATCCATTTATATTTAACCAGACTCTCTCGTTTGAAGGATGCATAAAGATTGATTATTTTTTTTTTTCCAGAAGGATTCCTTGGAGGATTCTTCCCATTAGAATTTTCAAGACTGCATGCATTCACTGCTTAAGTAAATAACGCTATACGCAAAATGGAGGCTGCGAACAGGTAAGAGATTCATTCAACTGATATCTTATTAGCGTTGTTGTTATGGTGGGATATAGATATTAGTGTAACTGGATGGAAACGATATTCAGTATTTCATTGCAAAAAGATTGTATATTTAAGTAGGATTAAAATTTAACGTGCGAAGTTCTGAATAGATTCTGAATAAGATAGATAAGTACAGTAGAAATGTTCATGGAAAACATCTCAATGGGTCTAATTTATTTGCAATTGCTATATTTTATTCATTATTTTGTAAATAATGCTTTTGAAATATTTCAGAAGCTTTATTAAAAATTTTCAGTTCTTTTTTTTAACATTCGATGATCTGTGTACCATTTCGATGAATTACGAATAGCTAACATGATTTTTTTCTGAAAATAATTTCAAAATATTGTTCTATGTATATAGCAAAATTAAAATATACTAAATTATTTTCGCGTGTTCATGAAATATTGTACAAAATCTCACTTGTCATAAACAGATAAAAGAAACTAACACACGATATTTCTGATTAAAGACGAAGTTTTAATAATGCTGCTCAATGTTAACATTTAAATTCAAGATAAATGTTAACATTGAGCAGCAAAACTAAAAATTTAATAAAATTAAACTAATAAAATTTATTTTTGTTAGAAAATTTTCTCGGAAACGTAATTTAATGTATGCAGTTATTAAGTTATAAATGTAAGGAAATTATTAAAGTTATGTTTTGTTAGGTTAAATTTTTATGGATTGTATGGATTATTATATACTATATTGTTGGATGTTATATGGATTATATATATCATAATATCCAACAGCTTATATCATGATCCATAATATATATAATCCATAAAAACAGTGTATACATACATATATATATATATATATATATATATATATATATATGTATGTATACACTGTTTTTTTATGGATTATATATATTATGGATCATGATATAAGCTGTTGGATGGATTATGATATATACCAGTTGGATGTTATATAGATTATATATATATTAGGGATCATGATATATACTGTTGCATTCGCCTAATGCTTCAACTAAGGTTTTTTTTGTATATTGTAATTTTGGAAAATGGATGGAACCCCAATTTGCATTCATTTTCTAAAATTGAGGCGATAGTTAAAATACCATGAATTAACACTATTCTATAAAATCACGTAACTTTGTTTCTGTCAATTTATCGTTATTTGGGAAAAGGGCATCAAATGTTAATAATATAGTTTTTATGATTAATGAACCTCTTTCAATTGGTTCAACAATTAACCTAACAATGATTTAAATATTGTTTTTCCAGAAAAGCCTATCGTTTTGGATGGCATTTTGCTTGGAAGTAATTATCGTTTTCTTTATTTCAAAATTGAAGTTTTGAGACATCACTAGCAGCAATAAATATTTTTTAAATTGAATTCGGAATATTTGCGAATGGAACTAATTTTGACCATTGATGTCATTAATTAAATTTAATACTTAGTAAAGTTCGAAATCACATTTTTGTAACAATTTGAACAGAGGAAATATACACCCGAACAAATGATCTAATACAAACAACTAACTATACTAAAATGTTTGTTTTAGCTCGAGGGATGTAATAATATTTTAACAGTACACAACGCATGTCTGCCACTCCAAGACACTTTCTTTGAGGCTGTGAACTATGGTACTGAAGATGATTGTCTCTCTTGTCTTTCTGTTCATCTAGTAGGACATAATTGCCTTAAATTTTTTTGTTGGATTTCAAGACGTATTCAGTTTTTGATATCAATACGTTTTTGTCTTTTTCGGAGTGTGAAAAAATATGAATTTTATCAATTATCCGTAATACTTTTTCAAAAGAACATTTCAGTACAAATTAGAGCCAAATATGCGTGTGGTCTTGAATCAGTGTTATTCATGGATACGACTAAATTTTTCCTTAAAATAAATACGCGTTGTTTACCGGTCATATTTATTAAAATTGCAAAGACAGCACTGCACAACTGCAACACATAACACACAAAATTCAATTATATAACAAATATTTGCAAAATCATTTTAAAAAGCAAGTCCCTTTAAGGATCTTTGTACCCTCCATATTGCCTGGAATTCTTCACTCGACTCCGCACACTCCCTTTTCTGTTTCTTCCTCTCCCATTATCTATTCCAAAGTATAACGGGTGAAAAAAACTTGAAAGGTCCAAAATCTAACATAAGGTCCAACCCGTCCTTGAAAGAAAGGTCTATTAAATCTGAGCTTAAGGTTATATCTTTTTGTGGGAATGCATGGTGGATCCTTACTATTTCATATTGTCAAATTTAAACTATGGGATGAGTTATACATATAGAATGCTTGAAGATCTACTCCATTACATTTTCCTCTTATAGAAGCTGCACCATTATAACATTGTCGGTATAAAAATAATAATACTGTTTGTAAGTTTTACGACACGTAATTATCATATTCGCCAGAGTTCCTTTAATTATATTTGAAACAGAAACGAACTGCAAAAAATTATTCACTAGTTTGTTTTATGATCTTTATCATTTAGACAATGAACACATAAAAAAATGTTCAATTGTGAATATATCACAGGAAATGGGAAAAGGAAAAATTTTCGGAGGAATTTAAGGCTTGCACTATCTGTTGAATAATTAGTTTATTACAAGCAGATATTATTTGCTTTGTTGCCACTACATTCCCAAAACCAAACTTTAATACTTACTCATTTTAATTGTTTGTTTTTGAATTTTACCCAATATTAAAAAAAAAAAATGTTACGAAATTTGTTAAATGGTTTGTGCAGAAGAAACGCAGAAATTTTCAAGTATAGGTCTAAATCCTGATTTTCTAACTCGCGTCTGTACACTATTTGACATTAGTACATTATGTGCCTGTACACTATTCGACATAACCTACAAAACCCAATTATATTATTATTAAGATCGTCTTAAAAAACACGTTCGTTTAAGGGTCTTTTTACCCTTCGTACTGCCTGTAACTCTCCACTCGATTTCACACACTCCCTTTTCTCTTTCTCCCTCTCCCATTATCGGGTCCAAAATCTAACGGGCAAAAAAAAAAAAAAAAAAAACTTGCAAAGTCAAAGTCTAACGCAAATGCCAACCCGTCCTTGAGAGAAACGACGACGCTAACATGTTCGTTAGCGTCGTTGTTAATCATTATTCTTACTTCTCGTTGGGTGCTTTTCGTGAAAAATATGTTAAACTATTTTACAAAAATATATATTTTACAAATACAAAATATGTTAAACTATTTTAATTAGGATTTTCGAACTGGCATTTGGGCCTGATGACCGAGTGTCTAGTGCTTGGCACCACATGTTAAAGGTTCAAGTCGCGGCGATGGTATGGATGTTTGTAGGGTTCGAAATACATTTTAAACCATAAGTATAATAAGACTGTTGGACATAGGGTTGACAATCCTACACTGTAAAAAGAAACCACAACCTGCCTCGAAATCTGCTAGCAGACAGACGGCATTGGCGCAACAAGTGATGTCTATTGGACATCACTTGTTGTCATTAAAGAGTCAATTAATTCCTAAATGCCATTTAATGTCTGTCATTAAACTCTGTTCAGGACTACTGAAAAGAGTTTAATGAAATGGTCGTATGGAGATCACGAACTATATAACTGATTTGCCTCGCTCGATTGATTTCACTTGATTAACTCGCTGAAATGAAAGAATGTCTCACTTCTAAAATTCCATTACTCGGAATTCGCAACCCTATTTCACTGTAAATTGTACCTTTTCGTTTTTATTCTAAAACGTCTTGAAAGGGTTATCGTTTTCACAATCATTTCAAACGACATCGATTTCTGCAAGAATTTGACATGGATATAAATTATGGACATTATTTATGATATTGCTCATGCGCTTGTTAACTTATGAAACACATAATCAATAAATGGTATATTAATGATATGCATATTAAAATAGGTCATTCTGGAATTTTTAAATTGCTTTGACATTTGTAACAACAGGTATGCAGAAACTGCATTGACAAAACTATCATTAAGGTAACGATATAGAAAAAGTAATAGATCGTGCCAGTGTATATTAACGAACGAACTTGTATTCATAAATATGGTACAAGTCGCAAATGTAGCGATCATTTTATTTGATGGGCCTTATACAATTGCTTTTTTAAATCAATTTATTTGTTATTAAGAAAATGTGGACTTTCCTTTATTATGAATTTAACATCTAATCACAGTGATATTTAATCAAAGTCTCCTTCAGTTATACTGACGATCAAATCATTGCAAAAATTTACATGATATAATTTTCAACATCAGTCACTAAAACAGTAATAGAAAATGAATTTTTTTTTTTAATCGATTTTTATGCTCTACTAACTTAAAAAGAATGTAACTTTCCTTTTACCCGTCCTCCTTTCAATAGCATTTTATTGCATTACAAGGTACAATACCTTCCTAATACTCTCCTGATTTGGGAGAAACTCAATGAATCCACTTTTATTCAATTCCTAACGATACCTCCGTGTAATTGGTGGATCGCTTCCAGAATAACTTGCGTAATTGAATCTCGCATCGAAAACAAAAAGCTTGCCAGACAACTAAATCAGTGATGCTTCATTTGACAAAGGACTCTGTCAGTCTCTAAAATAGGGTTGGGTCTTTTTTTACGTATTGCCTTACTTTCTATTGTCCTCCCTTGAATGCCTTTAACGAAGTCATTTTTTTTTTCAGGCAGTGATATCATTATCTGGTTCAGGAAAATGGGTTCCGGATAATGGCATGCAACAATGTAAGGTACATGAAGTAAACAGAAAATAGTTTTTTGCTTTCTGTTATACACAAATTGAGAGCATATTCAAGTTTTACTCTTCTAGGAGAAGTTAAATGAATTTTAATATCAAAGGATATTTACTACTAGATAAAGCTATCTTTGAAAAATTAAATTTATTTAAATATTCTGATTTTAACGATTTTCTGAAGTTTTTTTTACTTGTCTTTTGTGCATGTTGTTACTTGAGTGCAGGCATAGCTTTTTTTTAATATGTTGTTTCCATTTTTAGCAGGGTGGGGGACCTGTGGTACGCCTGGTAACATTTACTACATAATTGTATGTACTACTGTGTCCAAAAGTATTCCCGGAGCTTATGGAATTTCACTTTTTTTTTTTTTAGATTGCTGGCACTGTACGTGACATCTGTGTGAAATTTGAAGTTAAAATATTCATTAATGTTTGAGTTACGCTTGACTTTGTAAGACGTTATAACTGATTTCGGCGATTTTAAATACCTGCACTAATTGAGCGAAGAACTTGCCAATTTTTTTTGCGGAAAGTATAGAATGTTGCAAAAGGTATTCGCATATCGAAATATATATGATTCCTATATCGGAAAGAAATGTTAAAAAGGGGTATAAACAGTTCAAAAGGCAGAGAACGCGTTGAAGACGAAGAACCCTCTGGTCGATCATCAGCCTCGATCGACGAAGCTCACGTCCAAAAAATTAAAGATTTGGTGCTTTGCAAACCGTGGATTTACAATTAGAGATCTTGCTTATGATGTTTGAATTTCAAAAGGGTCGGTCAATTCCATTTTGGGCCTTAAACACGTCAAATCTCGATTGGTACCGAAAACACTGAACGCGTCAGCTCCCACTGCGTTGATTCTTCGTGACTTCTTTGCCAAAAATGAAACCCATATCGTTCCACAACCACCTTATTCACATCGAATGATATATAGCTACTTCTGGCTATTCCCTAAACTCAAAAGACCTTTCCGGGGACACCGACCGGGGAATCGGTTGAAGAGAATTCAACTTGAATCGGCGCGCTCTTTGAAGGCCATAACTGCCGATGACTTTTAGCATGCATTGAGGATTACAAATAAAGTTGCCATAAGTGCATTATGTCCGGAGGGGATTACTTTGAAGGTGATGAAATAAAGAGTTTTTAAAAACAACAATAATAGGTCTGACTTTTGAGAACAGTAGTAAATGTTACTAGGTGTACATCTAGGGGGATGGCTTGAGTGTGGCGCCAAAACCCATGAGCGGAATGTTAGATGAGTTCAAATGTAAAAAGGATTGTACGAAAGTAAGCACCAAATCTGTTTTGGCGTCTAATTACCAATCGCCAAACGGCTATTATTAATTCAACCAGATCCATTTGTTAGGACGTCCTATGAGGCAGGTCGTTTCCGTATTGCTGTCTTGTAACAGGAGTGCTCTTTTTTTTTGCGTGAAATTTTCCGTAGTATTTTCAATATATTTTTCATCGTCAAAGTGATACTTTTTTTTAATTAAATTTAAGAATTATTATTTAATTACTTTTATTTTATTTAATTTTAATTATTAATAGTTAAATCCGTTTTTAGTTATCACCATTTGTAGCCACTTTCATCTGCTATTGAATACTACTTATTTCTATTTCTTTTGTTGTAATTCTCAATGTTCTACATGTTACGAAAACTTACGTATTATTTCTGTATTGCATACTAGTATGCACCCTGTTCTAATTATTTTCATTGTTATTTTATGAGCCGAGTTCTTTGTATTATATCATAAAAAATAAATTTTAATTCTATACTGAAGTACAGCCCATTTTTTAACGATTTAAGATCGAAACGTACATACAATTATCGTAGAGATTAATTTAATACTTTCTCATTTTTCTAGCAGAAAAAAAAAAAAACCTTCAAAACTAACTGCTTTATTAGATTTTTATAAAAATAAAAATAGCTAAACTGATGAAGATATTTTAAATGATCATGTACATATACGGACGGGACCTATTGAAATACAGCAATGCAGTAGCATCAAATTATTTTATTAATTTAAAAGGACAATTAGATGTGTCAGACAGTTAATGAGGTCTGAAATAGTTTCTATTAATTTGTATGACATTAAAGAATATGGGAATAAATTTATGAATCCAGTCGAAAAATTGGAAGCACTGGAAATTTTCTGGAAAAGTAACACAAATTTGAAATTTCCCACAATGTAAAGGAACTCATCAATTTTCTGGTTTCAAAGATTTAATGGAATTGTCTATTCAACATTTGAAATTGAAGTTTATTAATATTGCTTCCCTGTTATCATTAACTAAAGTAAGAAATTGCTGAATATTTTATTGTAAAGGGATATGGCAATGACAACATACATTAGCATATTTTTCTAAGCACCACGAAACCAAAGTGATTAAAATCTAGAATACTGTACTCCTGAGAAAGTCGCCAATTCCAACCCGGAAAATTATGCCAATGTTCCGCCAATTTCTTTAGAGTTACAATACTTTAGAGGAATTCTTAACTTCTTCTTTTTCTTAACAATATAATGATTATTTTTTATTTCCAATTTGATAGTTATTTGCAGACTTTTTAGTTATAGTAAATAAAGAACATAAATATATATTCTTTGAATATTTATTCCGATGAATTATTCATTATTTCAAGCCTGTTTTGTAACTTATGCTTACAGCATATGATACAGAAAATAATGTTTTTATGATGCTGCCACTCATGAAAATACGAAACAAACAAGAAAAATGATTTTTAATTTATATCAATTATATTACATTTTTGATTATCAAACAATTATTTCCTTTTAATGTTGTTGAAATAATTAAGGTTTTATAACAAGCGTCATTTGAGTTTGCGCGAAAAATGTTATTTTTTATTTTTAGAACGTTAATTCACGGCGAAAATGTCATCGAATGTTTCTTTTTTAAAGCTTTTGACATAGTTAAAGTTTTGTGGCAACAGTTATTTGAATTCGTGCGACAGAAGAAAAGGCCGTTGGAACGTATTAAATTTTTAAACTACCTGGTTCATTCATTGCTATGCTTTACTTGGCGACTTGGCAAACTGGCGATGTATTTGGCACAGAGGGTACAGGATTCTAGGTTTTTATCACATTAATCAGATCACATTAATTCTTTTCAACTTTTAAAGATCAAGCTACCGAAAATAGAAGGAAAATTTTTCCAATCGTTAAATCTTTTATTTTTTGTGATTGTCAAGTTGTTGCTTTAAGGGCACTTAGAAATTTTGGGGAATTTTCCAGTAAAAAATGCACGTACCGCAAATGATGGGAGTTTTCGTGAATTGGAGCTGGCGATATAGTTTTAATTAATCATTTTGAACATGCATTAGTTATTTGGTCATTAGTTATAAGTTAGTTATTAGTTACAACATTAAAGGTTAGCTCATACATCATAATTAAATTTCTTGTAGGAACATTTAATGTGGACTATTTTTTAAAGTATAATTTCCAAAATAATTTAAAGCAAATTAAAATTGAATATTCATGGTAATTAATGAAATATTATTAAATTTTTCAACAATATCTTAAAATTCATTATTTCGTGAAATTATTAACTCATGGTCAATTTGAATAAATTTACTGCTTTTTCTTGATAAATAATAAAAAAATGTAATATACGATTATTTCTTATTTTTTAAATATTTTTTGATATTGAACACATTAAAAATGTGAAAAGTGAAATGAAAAATCTTCGATAGATCAGCGATAAAAATAATTTTGAAGTGTAAATTACAATTGGGTTGAAATGTTGCAAAAAAAAAAAAAAAAAAAAAAAAAAAAAAAAAAAAAAAAAATACAGTTTTTCATTTTATTAAATTAAATCAAGTCCAAAAACTGAAAAATAGCATGAATTTATTTGAAACATCATTAATGTATCTGATTTCAATACTTGAGTCCCAAAAATAATTTGAAGTACAATTAAAATTGAATTGAAATGTTGAAATGAAATTTCAAATATTTCATTAAATTAAATCAAGTCGTAAAACGTTAGAAAGTAGCATGAATTTATTTTATCAATAATTATATGCTCATTTATATAAAAATTAAAGTGATATTTTGATATCTGACTGATTTGAAAAAGTTTTCATCGTTTACTAGCAATTCTGTATAATTTTTAATACCAATTAAAAGAATATTGTTATTAATATTTCTTTATTAAATATAAATAATAAAACAACATTGTCTGTATATTGTATCGTAAAAGTTATTGTAATTTATTTATGCTTCTTCTTAGTTTATGCTCTTCAATGTTTATTTTTCTATTGATATTAGTTCGATGAAAAAATGGGATGAAAAATGTAATCAATATACCTCAATCTCCTCTAAAAAATTAATTTTTTAAAAATATATTCATTTTAATATTACTTAGATGTTGAAAAATTCTTAGTCCATAAAATTTTGAATAACAAACTTTTTCATCTTTTTTTTTTCAATTTGTAGAGTAATAACGCTCTCACGAATTTTATTAAAAACTATTGAATGTTAAAAAGTTTTTTACTTCAGTTGGCTGATTTTAAAATGTAACAACTTAAGATTAATATTACTACAACTTAAACGTTAGGAATTTATATCTGAAAAGTGAATGTTTTTCTTTGTAAACGTAATTTTTATGTCATTATGACGTCCGAAACGTGCCACAACAATCATGATATAATGTTTCACAACAATAGATTGCATCGCTATTCAAATGCAGAAAAAGATAAGTATGATTGTTGATATTCAGATTGCCGAGTCTCTTCGAAAGTCTCGGAGATAATCTTTCTATTCATAATGCAAACGCATTCGAAATGTAATGCGATTCTACGGAGCTGTTTATTTCACATCAAGAACTAGCAATGAAGATGAGCTAATAAGAAATTCTTTCAAGAGAACCTTTGTCAGTTTACAAATACAGAACTACAAAAATCATTTTCATTCTTGCATTTTATTAGGAATAGAGAGTTTTCTTGTAGTATTACGAGTATCACTATGAATGATGATTACTTCCAGACAGGTTAATGCATAATCTTCGATAGAAGAGTTTTACTGTTGTAAGAACTTCTTATTAAGGATATTTAGAAAGGTTACTACTGTTTGTAGAAATATTAGAACAATAAAAAATTTCTCAAAGAAGATTTAAGTCATGCCGCCAATATTGAACATTAGGAAAATAAGAGCACTCGTGTATTATTTAAATATGAATCCGTTTCTACATATTTACGTTAAGGCGCGAAATGATTTTATATGTGAACTTGTCTACATATGAAATACCCATGATAATGGAAACGTAGAAAGTTATTCTTACAGTGGGAGATCCGTTTTGCATGTCAGATTTTTGACACTTCTTAAATTTACACATGTTATTGTATTTTCAGTATTTATATTGGAAATACTTTTAAGAATTAGAAAAATTACAATGTTTTGAACCCAAAGATCAGTCTATTTTAATTTAATCTCAAAAATATTTTTAAAGTGTCTAATAGTTAAGTTTTTAACCAGTAAAATTGAACATTACTTATATATTAGAAAGATTGAGTACGAAAGAAAAGAACGGTTTAAATTCAAGTTGCAAACAAATGAAATAATTTATTTTAAATAGAAAAGAAGCGAAATAATAAATAAAGTAAACAGATAGATTAAAATCAGAATACTGTACACCTGAGGAAATCATGATGAAGCAATAATTTTTTGCATAAAAGCAATAATTTTTTGCATAAAGCAATAATTTTCTGCATAAAAGCAATTTAAAAATAAAATTTCCCATTGTAAAAACATTTGGCTATAAAGTTATTAATTTTTTGCCATAAAAAAGTATTTTCAGAAATTAAATTTTTGGCAGGATAGGATAATATTTTGGCGTTAAAGCAATAAAATTTGGCGTAACAGATCTTTAAGAAATATACTTTGACGTGATAGTTGTTTGGCTACTAATGTTGGCGTAATAGCGATTTTTGACCATGAATTTTGGTGAATTAGTATTTTACAATGACACTGAACTTCGGCAGCCATTTTGCTTGTTTACTTGGTGACTTGGCATCCAAGTGAAGGATTTTTGGCGTAATATCGTTTTACTGCGAAAAATACCTGCGATATTAATTTTTATGTTTACTTGGCGACTTTGGCATCCCGGCGATACGTCTGGTATAAAGGGTACAGGATTCTAGATATTTAATAGAATCTTTTCACTTTACAACTGCAATTACTAATTATTAGGTCATTGCAGCTAATAAAAGTGATTTATATCCTTTAGATGCCCTACATGGTTGTTATAACGTAATATTATTAATGTAACATTATAATATAGAGTATATTAAAGAACGTTACCACATAACGTATATCAATATATAATGTTATATTACACCCATAGTAGATAAGGGATTTATTTTTGGGGAAATACCTCGTTTTAAGTTTTGTATTTTTATCTATTTTTAATTCCATGTTTCAAGACAGCATTCTTAGTAGGTTTTATATAAAAGTACCAAACCCATTGACAGATTTAGTAACTTTTTTTCATTAAATAATAAATTAAAAAATAGTACATAAAGATTAAATAATATGATACTAATAGTAATCATAATAATTTTTAGAAATATTTCTAAAAAAATACTTTAATATATTTAAAAATTACTTAAACCGAAAAATGTAACAACGCTGATCATAATAAAAGAACGAAATTTCTATTTTTATGTAATTTAGGTGCTGGTAATATTTGTTTTTAATTCACAAGGCAAAAAGAAGTTCTCTTATGTCTATTTATTTTAGAATTACCGGTTTATTTTACCCAAATATTAAAAAAAAAAAAAAGAAACAACACGAAATAGTTACTTTAATTTGTAATTCAACGTTTGAAAAGTTAACGCTGAATCATTAAATTGGTGCCAAAAGATCTTGATGTTTGTTGTTACAACACAGTCGTTCTACCATTAGTTTACAATAGAATAATTAAATAGCACTGACGCACTTATCCATAAGAAAAAAAAGTTCCAGAAATTAAAAGAATTCACATTTGAAAAAGAATAATTCATCTGGTTATACTCAATAAAATACATCTGTTTTTTTTTTAAATTGATGTCAACATGCTGTAAAAATATAAACAATAATGAATTATAAAAGATAGAGTTTTTGTTTTAATTTTCCATTTAAAATAGATAAAAGCGTCGAATGAGTATTTTGAATAATTATTTCACTAGAATTAAATGGTGATGCCCATATTAAAAAAATAAAAGATTATCCCCAAAG
>BPLR01001278.1:0-33395 GCA_021605095.1 Caerostris extrusa | reverse complement strand
GCGAAATTGGAATCCATGATATCTGAATGAAGAGATCTCTATAGCCGAGCAGTCAAAGCGCTGTCTCTCCCACTCATAGGTCGCGAGATCGAATCTAGCTTCCTCCTCCGACATTTTTTGTTTCAAGCTCATACGACTTGATTTTTCGGTTAGTTCCTCGGTGATGCTGGCTGGGTTCGTGATAGCCGGTAGTCCTCTGATGACTACTTTGATTGGCCTTTCTTCTCTCAGGGAGTAACTTTTGAAGTCAAGTCCACGATCTCTCCATGTATTTCGTGAGCTTTCTGAAGTCGTCGTCGGTGTTTGTTTGTAACTTCATCAACCTCCCAGTGTATTTACACTGGAGGAGGGAGGGACTTCACTTTTTCAAGACGCTGAGGGTCTGGTTCCAGTCCTGTTTAGGCTGGAAGTAAACAGGGTGGTGGCCTGACCTCATATACTGCATTGTCATTCAGTTCTGGGATATTATTGATGTTACCCACTGCGGCAAAGGAGTTTCGTAAGGGTATGGTAGCATTTTCTATCGCCCTTTTTTGCTTCTATATAAGGTGTTTTGCCGGGGAGGTAAAACCATCCACATAACGGCAGGTCTTTATTTCTTTTTTCTTGCCTTGTGTATTGTTTTGGCAAGTGCAATTGATTCATCGAGGATGGGGAGAGCAGGGGCGCTTTCAGTAGAAAGTTGGTCCCGAGATTGCTGAAGCCCTCTGGCAACGATTCTTCAATACAGAAAGAGATGGTATCTGGAAGTAAAAAGCGATATCAAACTCGAAATCTGAAAATGTCCATCTGCGCCGGTGCAAATCTCAGCCATTTCGGCGTGAAGAGTGGCTGCTTAGATGGATCGTCACTGTGAAGTTTCCTCAATTTTGGTTGCTGACTGAGCAAGTCTCTCTTTAAACTGAGAGGCCTTTTCTCAGTACAGCCTGATTTAATAGGATGTGCTCATCCGTGAGTCCCTCAATAGCAGGTGTTTGTTTTGCCTTGTCATCATTAGTCGTCATTTGTCATGTCGATATTGTTAGAGTCCGCAGTCGTTGCCGGGCCAGCCTGGGATGTGTAATATATGATCAGCGGCGTAGGTGGCGGAAAGATCTTCAACTGAATTTACAGTGTTCATCTGACTCATTTTATCGAAATCAAAAGAATGTGAGAGATATTAAGCTAACAATAAAAAATGCAAAGCTAAAAATAACGCGTTAAAACACCTCTTTTTAGGGATCAGGGGCGGGGTGAAGACACGTCCGCTCACTTCAAGTACCAAAACCGTAATCGTAACGGCTAGTGAATAGTTAGGTTTTTATTGTCCGCTTTTTATCCCTTTTTTTTTTGTTAAGATAAATAATAGGGATAAATCAAAAATAAAAGGAAAAAAATAAAAGATAAAAATGATAGATCAGAACCAAAAATAAAAATAAAAATTATAAAAATGAAAACCTATTAAAAATACACTATGATTATGGCCTTTTTTTGTGTGGACTTATCATTTACTTTTCAGCATCAACCTACAACTGCTCTCACTGTTCAGCATAATCCCTGTTTACTTGGTTAAATGAGTTCTTAGAACTCGTTTATTATTGAAGTAAAACTTTTCAATATTTCGGCATCGACAACTGGTCCTAATTGTACTGAATTTAAATTTAATTTTAATCTCTTTTATTTTGTATCTTACTCTTATTGTTAGTAGTATTTTTATCTTTTTTTTTTTGAGTACCATTTAACTTGAATTTTTAGAAACTTTATCTTGTATTTCTACTAACCTAATTAAGCAGCCAATTAAAATTTAAAGCATATTTATTAATTAAGATAGGTTTAAGGTGTATTTACCCCAGTTGGTACTAAGTAATCGGTACGCCAGTTGCCAGTTGTCTTCACAGTTTATTTTGTGGCTGGTTCAGGTTAGGGATCAACTCATAATGAACTTCAGACTGGGTCCTCAGGGTCCTGGAGAAGAACCCGCACCCTCGGCGCTCACAATCCATTTCAAGCATCGTCGCACACGTCAGGAGCGGGCGAAGGCTCACAGCGGGAAGGACCTAGGTTGGGTTAACCTGGAACGCAAATGGTTTGCGTTCTAAAATCAATGAGGTAAGAGAATTTTGCTCTGAGTTCATTGATTTTAGAACGCAAACCGATTTGCGTACCAGGTTAGCCTAAGAACCTGAGAGCCTAAGAACAATTAAAGCAGGAGATCGAAAAAAGCTAAAGCTATCGGTACAATTAGGAGTCCGTTTGACGATGCCCAAAAATAAAAGGTTAAAGTTAAACAAAGTTTAAGATAAAAATAAAAAATTAAATAAAGAAATTAAGATTAACCAAAATAGCAAGGTGCGACATACAAGTTGCAAACACAACTTGTTTATGTCTAAAAAGGATTAAGTGACTGGCTCGCCGAAAGATGGCGCGATCAGTCATTTGACATAGTTTCAAAAACATAACCGAAGTTAGGAAATTACATTTTTATTTTATATTTACAATATGAGTATTAAAATTATTATTAATTATGATAAGATATAATTACTTAATAGCAGTTACTATTGATAAGATTTAAAGTTTACAGTTAATAAAATTAATAATTAAGATTTAAAACAAAGTTAAGGATTTAAATTTCAATGTAAAAATATAACTAGATTATTACCAATTAAGATATACAGCAAAAGCTGTTAAGTGGAATTTACAATTAAAGAATTAAAAGTTATTAAATGGAAATGAACCATTAAAAATTTACAAAATTAAAATTTAAAATTACAGCCTAAAAAGTCAGATAGCCATGTTATAATTTAAGTTGCACATCGTAGCAAATAAATAAGTTAAGATTTAAATGCCAAAAATTTGAAAACTCAGATTCGCTTGAAGTTGTCATAGTGACTAGACAACAGCCACAGCGGTAGAATCGGACGTTGCAGAATAAATTTCCCAACGCTTTTTCAATGCCGGGAAATATTCCCAGTGCGTATCATAGATAGCTCTGGGGTCTCTTCCTGGAGCTAGCCACACCTGGATGGTATACAGGTATTTGCCTGATCGCTTCGTTACGGATCTGAGGGCATTTTGAATGAAATGATTTAGAAATTTTGAAAATATAGTCCATAATGGGATCTATATTTAGGATCTCTGTGGAGTTGCTTCCTTCTAACAAACCACGGGGCGTTTTACTATCATAGCTATCTGTTTATTTTGAAACACTTGGAGCTTCTTGAGATTTGCGATTGAGGAGGACGCCCAAGTAGGACATCCATACAAGAGAATTGGTCGAAGGATTGACTTGTAGAGCAAAACTTTGTGTCTGATCTCTAGCCTGCTCTTACGAGAAATTAGGCTTTTAGCTTAACGCTAGCAGCAGTTGCTTTGGCAACTACTTTGGCAAAATGGGTGTTATATGTCAATTTTGAGTCAAAAATTAACCCCAGGTACTTGTACTCAGTAACCCAGGGGACTGGTTGGCCAAAAAGAGTGACATTCAACAGTGAACCAACGTTCTTTTACGTAAACAGGAGACACGCGCTTTTCGAAGGATTTACTTTGATCTTCCATGTGGTCAACCAATTTTCCAAGTGAGAAATATAATTATTGAGCAAAGCAACGACGGACTTTGGTGTCTTGCGCTGTGCAATAATCGCTGTGTCATCTGCGAACATGGCCAGTTTGCAGAATTCTGGCTTTTAGGTATGTCGTTCACAGAGATTAGAAACAATCTGGGACCGAGCAGTGAGCCCCTGTGGAACCCCGCTCCTGATTGGATGATCGCTGGAAATGGTCCCTCCCACTCGCACTCTGAAATTACGCAAAGTGAGATACGAGTGTATAATTTTTAATAAACTGGGGCGAAAAATCAAGTCGAATGAGCTTGAGTAGTAAGCCATTATGCCAAATTTTGTCAAAGGCTTTGGCTACGTCCAGAAATAATATTCCCGTAGATTTACGATTGATAAAGCCATCATGGTATTCAAGCTCATACGACTTGATTTTTCGGCCCAAATTATTAAGATTCTTTTTTTTGCTCCCTACCTGCAAAAGTTTAAATTTTTTATTTAAATTTTTTATTTTTTGGGCACGCCAACGGACTCCTAATTGTACAGATAGCTTTAGCTAGCTTGCTTTTTAATTGTTCTCAAGCAAGAGATGTTTTCAAATTTTTGTTTTCCTTTTTATATTCTTATTCTCTAATTTAAAACTTACTTTTGAGCATATATCGCAAATACTTTAAGATCTGAGGTTTTCGTGGTTCTAAAACCACGTGGGAACTCTGTAAAAGTTAGAACTCTCCTTTAAGAACTCTCCTCCATAAACCGGATGAGTTTTCTGAAGTCATCGTGATTACCACTTGGATCTTCATAAAATTTACCAGTGTGCTTACTCTGGAGCAGAGATATTTCAGATTTTAAAATATTGATGACAGAATTCCAATCACTCTTTTTGGAAGTAGATGTTTGGGGGTTTTGACTCATATACAGCATTATATTGTAGTTATGGTGTAATATTGATGTTACCGACAGCTGCGAAAGATTTTTGCAGGGGGACGTTAAAGATCGCAGACCGCCTGTGGTCTCTTCCTGATCAAGTTTTTAGATGGTATTTGGAAGCATGTCTTTTGTCTTTTCTGGAATCGTTAGTGTTTTTGGCCGTGGTGGTGATGGTAGGGTCGATGATGGGTAGGGCTGGTACATTTGCCGTTGCTAAAAGTTCTCTAGCATAGTGTGCTCTTTACGTTTTTCCTCAATTTCATTCAGTGATGGAGCTTGGAATAGAGTTATTCCAAATTCATATTTTAGGTCGTCCATGTGTTTATATATCTCAGCCATCTCAGTGGGGAGCTGACATGCTGTAGGGTCCTCGGGCTTGGCGTTTTCGATTTTCGCAGCCGTTTGGGTAAGACGATATTTGAAATGGCTTAGCTTTCCTGAGCATCATCTGGTTTATAAGGATGAATTCGTCCGAAATTTTCCTAATAACAAGAGGTGGGACTATTGTGTAGGTCGTTGTCCAAGTTCACTTCAGTATTCGTTAAGATATAAGGGCTGTCAGGAGATAGAAGATGAGAAAATGATGGTGGCGGAGGATCTTCCTTCAATTTACCAGAAGAAGTGTGGCTCATTCCAGAAATTAATGTAAATCTAATTTAATATAAGATTTAAATTAAAAAATAATATTCCGAAGCGGTTAAAATAGCTTTGAAAAATAAAACGCAAAGTTCACAGCAAACCTAAAGCTCAAAACTAAAGTCAGAGCGGTGCGAAAACACGTCCGCACTCTAGCACGTCAAAAACCGGAATCTGCCAGAGGTGGAAACTGTAGAAAAACATGTCCAACAAATTTAAAATTCTGCGCCAAAACAGACCTCAGAAATTTTCAGGGCTTTAAGGAAAAATAAAAACTATATTTTTTAATGAAAAAGAATATGAACTTGATAATTCAATGACATTTTAATAAATTTATAACTTTCTTAAAAGTAATATCTATAATTAAATGTTGGTTAGCTTTTTCAAATAAAATGGATTTTTATGTTTTTTGTTTTCACGTGAAACACACCATAACACAAGTAATTTTGATCCAAATTCTACAAAACTTGGTATAAATGTTTTTCATAAACGTTTACGGGGAATAGACCTTTGTAAAGGATTCTAGTTACATAAATATTTTGTTTTTTAATAGTTAAACTTGTAATTACATGCAAATTCTGGAAGAATTTTGTGTTGACAACATTTAAACTAATACAGAATAATAAATAATAAAGATATAAATTTACCAGAGGTGTATTCCATGTAGAATATTAGTACAAACAAATACAAATTTAGAAATTAAGAAAATATTAATTTGATTTTGAGTTATCATGTTTTGTAACAGTATGAAGTTTTTGCCTTTTCCTCATATTTTGGTCTATAAAAATTAATAATAATGAAATATTTTTATTTGAAATCATAAGTTTTTAGATACATTTAATCCAAAAATGTAAAAGATAAAGTATCTAAATAATTTTAAAAAATTCTTCTTAGGTGTTCGTGTTCCTTTAATTCTTTTAAAGTGGGTTTTTAAATAGAAAAAGTATTTTTTTTTTCAAAATCTTGAGAAAATTGAAGTAGATACTCAAAATCCATAATATATGAGATATTTTAGTAAAATTGTGTATTTCGTTTCATAATAAGGATCCATAATTCTTTTTAAAATGGATCCTCATTATGAAACAAAATGCATTCAATGAAAAAATGAATTGTAATAATGACTATTAATAGTATTTACGATGTTATTACGATCAAAGTATCTACATTTTAATGAAAATTGTGTCCATAACAAGCAAAAATAAATGATATTAATTACTGAGCATAAAAATGATTATGGCAATTACTGAGCATAAAAACTTAAAATATCACAAAAATACTTTTTATAAATTTTCTAAGCTTATATGTAAATGGAAATAATAAAAATAAAATCAAAGTCATGTTTTTTATAATAGGAACATACTTAGTTCTTATCAATTTCAGTTGTTGTTTTGGATATTTTATCCATAATTTAAATATTATTTTTAAGATTTTCAAAAGATGTTATTAAAGAATTTATGTTAGAATATTTCGCTTATCAATAAATTATTAAACCTGAAATCTCTAGTTTTAAGCATATTATAATCTGAAAATGAACTTGACTTTGACATTCTGTTCAGAAAGTTACAATTTACTGCATGTTACTTTGAACTGTTGTCTCTATCCCACTTCTGAAATTTGTTGAAGCTGTAATTAGCGTCTAATTGTGTCAGGTGGTTTTGCGTTGTAGGCGTCTGGTGGACGGACTCTCTTTATATTAATTTATTTACAATATTAACAATACTTTACGTACACTATTTTAAATACACAAGGCAATGGTTTTCGTGCCTCAGGTTTTCACAATAACAAAACAGCGACACTTAATCTCTATAATTTAAATATTATTTGAACACATAGATACGGTCCCTGATTGTTATTAATTTATCTTCTAGGTTCTGCTCGTCATTTTAATCTAACCGTTCGTTTTAAGCCAGTTTACACAGTATTAATATAAACTTTAACAATTTTAAAATATTTTCATGCATCACAGGTTTAATCACTATTAGAAATAAGCGATATTATAATTTCTATAATTTAAGTATTATTTTGGATGTATTATTGTTATTAACTTATGAGGATTTTACTTATGTTTTAAATATAATGCAATTTTAGCAATGGTTTTCTGAATTGAACAGGTTTTCACTAATAACAAAACAGCGACACTTAAATCTCTATAATTTAAATATTATTTTATATGTAAATTGTTATTAACTAATGAGGATTTTACATATGTTTTAAATATAATGCAATTTTAGCAATGGTTTTCGTTTGAACAGGTTTTCGCTAATTACAAAAACAGCGACACTTATAATTTATAATTTAAATATTATTTTAGATGTAATTATTGTTATTAACTTATGAAGATTTTACTTATGTTTTAAATATAATGCAATTTTAGCAATGGTTTTCCTTTGAATAGGTTTTCACTAATAACAAAACAGCGACACTTACAATCTCTATAATTTAAATATTATTTTATATGTAATTATTATTAATGTTTGACCCAAGATGATTTCCATTTTCGAGCATTCTTTATTTTGCTTGAGACATTAAGTATGAAATTAGTGTTTCATACAAATTAATGACATCTAATATGTAACACACGAGTTTTCTTACGTACGTACAAATCTTTATTCTGTTTAATTTTATAACACAGGTTTTCATTGCTTACATATACTCACATTTTAAATTAATTTGGTATAAACATACAATGCAAACAAACTTAATAACATATGAAAAAATTAATTTAAAAATAGTTGTATTAAATATTCATATCATACACTTGTGAATGAAAGTCTACACAAGAATGCATTCGTTAAACATTTACATTTAACATTTTTGTGTGTTGAGAATTTTTGGCCATATATTCAGAAAATATGATCAAATGAAATTGTAAGTGTTAAATTATCCGAAAGAACAAAAGTGAAACAACTGACTTTGAAACGAAGCTTGAAAAGGAAATAAATTCTGAAAATTTTTTTAATGCTACAAAGATTTTGGCATGATAAGAAGGAAAAAGAAGAAGCCCCGTAATTTCTTGAGATTAAACGATAAAAAATGTATTATAAGCCGACATGCTGTGTACTTAAAGAAAAGATAGTTGCTACTAAAAATGGAGTTAATTAAATTCTATATTTTAGGTGCCATTTCGAATTAAAAGGATCAAAAAGAAAAATTAGAACTGTTATTAAATATAGTCTTTCCAGGTGTTTCGTCATTTTTTTTCATATTTAAATAAATAGCCAGATTGAAAACATTTAATTGACTTTCATATTAGCAGTAATTATTAATAATTACTATAGTTTATCAATAATTATTTCATTCATAGATCATTTCTTAGGTAATAAATAACTGCATTTGTAAATACTCGAAATTACGAGTAACGACTTTAAATTACCGAAATTAAAAACTGTTCGTGACCTTCCTCTGAGAAATGGACTCCAAATAGTTAGCTATGTAGTCCACCATTTCCGGCCCCCACGCGAAATTCTGACGTCCATCTCAAAGTTTCTCCGTTTGCTTCTTCGGTGAATCTCGCCGTCTCTCCGATTTCTAGGTTTCGTTCTCGGACAAGATAGTTGCCAAAGAAACCTTATCTTAGTTTCACTAACTTTTCAAGTAGAGTAACAAATAGAGGCTTTATTACATCTTTACATAATATATAGCTTCATTTATTAATGACAAATAAGGAAACATACAGCACTTGTTACATTTCTTCCACATTATATATGACCCTGGCGAATTTTCTAATATGACGGTTGCTATGCGGAACTGGTTACGTTAGTGTTACGTGACGTCAATTAACATATCTATCTAATTGACCTCATCTACCAAAACGTTTTGTCATCCGGGACGCCATTTTGTTATTTACGGTTTCTTGAAAATTTTATGCTAATCAAAAATTAAAAATGACTCGTAAACATTTTCATGGGATGATTTATTAAGACTTTTGTTGAGATTATCAAAGCAACAGTGCGTTTATCAACTCATTTTTCTTTTTGGCGATGAAGAAACTTATAAAGCCATTGTATATCATTGGTTTATTTTTTCCAGGTACTATTGCAGAAGCAAGAAAAAACTAGCAGCGTAGGATTATTCTTACCACGACAAACAATTCAATATTTGACAGCTGCACGTTGCACTGCCAGTTGAACAAATTTTCAATAGCCTCACATTTTTGCAACCTTATCTTGAGAAATTTATTATACAATATTTCTGAAAATAGGAACATGCATAATTCATATCATGAATAGTTTAAATAAATGAGAATTTTATTGAAAATAGCACAGAGATATAATTTTGTAAAATTTGTCTGTTCCCGAGGATTTGAGAAATTTAACTGACGTTTAATTTTTTTGTCACTGTTTTTTAGCATTATTTATACATTTTGGAGGATAGAAGAAATTTAAATGCACTTCCTATTTAAAGGCTGACGTTGTCAGACTAGGTGGAAAGTAAAGCAGTCGTAAATGCATGGGTGTATCTTGCTTTCTCTCGCCCTGAATAAAGAAGCAATGGAAAGGCTGAGAACTATACAGGACTAGTTTCAAAACGCCTTCAAAATTATAAAAACTCTAGGGATGTCACATGTCCCTAAAAAATACATTTTGTGAATACATAATTGGGTTTCATAAAAATAACTGCGCTGTGAGAAATTACACTAAGGTATTTCAACAGTGGAAAAAATATCAGAGAAAAAAAGAATCCACATGTGCAAATATGTTTGCAGACCATTGATGGATGCCCTCAAGCATAATAATAGAGTAGAAAATCGTTAAAAGTCGTATTCGAATTAAGATTAATGCATGTGGTTGTTGCGACTAATACTCAGGATCTTTTAGAGATTGACAGACATCCTGTGAGTAATCTACTCATGGATGGAGTGAAAGAGTCAGCTTCTGTTGTGACGGAGCACTGGAAGGCAGAAATCTGGCTTGCTCTGCATCGCTGAAGGAGGGCGTTGCCTTCCGTGTGGATTTGTAGGAGTAACTATTCCTAATTTGCGTATCGTGGGGAGAAAACCCGCAAAGCACCCACCAGTTAGTCAGCCATCGGATTGACCGTCAATCCTTAATGCTCACCAGCGTTGCACGTTGCTACTAAGCCACGAGTCAGGCGATTAACACGTTCAAATAAAATTACAACTCACTTTACATCAGTATGAACTTTTAATTTCGTGTTTTCAAGAAACCCTTATCAGTAACAAAAAGGTAGCATGCAAATTTTAAATTAGAGCTAAATATTCTAATTAATTTGACAGGTAGAAAAGGTAAATTTTGACTTGCGTACTGATTATTGTAATTAAAATTTTGCAGACGGAGGTCTCATATTATGCGACAGCCACCAATAATACAATAAAAACAAAAAAGTGATAATTTTTTTTTGAGATGTGCATATGAGACCAAAGATGATGGATCCTTATTCCAAAATTCTGTCAGCTAATGTGTGGGATTAAAAATGCACAGCTATAAACGCCACACAAAAACCCTTACTGTTAATGAGGTCAGCTTCCGGATACTATGCTAATTTACGCAGGCATTTGTGGAAACACATCTTAATCTTTTAAAAGTAAATTTTTAACGTTTGGAGAGTAACGTGAGTGAGTGAGTACTCCTAAGTGCTGCATCAGACTTAATTCAACATTGAAGAACTGAAACGTATCGTTGTTCGCGTTCAGCGTTTAAAGATGAAGATTAATTTTATCCGCAAAGTACAAATTTTAAGGTTGATCTCATTTTTCTTTCTCCTTTTCGTTTTTCTCACCAATATTGCCATCTATTACTAAGATGTAAAATACTTTTTTTTTCCCTTGGTGTCATATGAAATTTATATACTTCTGTGTCCAAAAAGTAAGATCATTTAAAGTTCTCGCAGCTTATGGAATTTCCATTTTTTTCTTTTTATGGTTTATGGTATTGTTCTTGACATCTGTGTGAAATTTCACGTCAAAATATTCATTAGTGTTTAAGTTACGCTTGGCTTTTGAGAGACGCCTAAAAGTGATTTCGACGATTTTTGAAATGTCTGAATTCATTGAGCAAAGAACTTGCATTCAATTTTGTTTGCGGAAACGTATAGATTGTTGCAGAAGGCATTCAGTGAGCATTACTATATCGGAAAAAAATGTTTACAAGTGGTATAAACAGTTTAAAAGAAAGCAGAAAGCGTTGAAGATGAAGAGCCCCTCTGGTCGACCATCAACCAACCCATCAACCTCAACCTCAAACTCACTTCCAAAAAATTAAAGATTTGGTGCTTGCAAACCGTCGATTTTCACTTAGAGACTTGCTGAATTTCAAATGGATCGGTCATTCCATTTTGGGCATCAAACGCGTCAAATCTCGATTGATGCCGAAATACTGAAGCGTCAGCTCACACTGCATTGATTCCTCGAGGCGTTTTACCAAAAATGAAACCCATATCGTTCCACAACCACCGTATTCACATCGTGTGACTTCTTGACTATTCCCTAAACTCAAAAGACCACTCCGGGGCACCATTTTGAGTCGATTGAAGAGATTCAACGTGAATCGCCGGGCTCTTTCAAAGGTCATCTCTGTCGATGATTTTTTACCATGCATTGAGGATTCGTATAAGTGCATTGTGTCCGGAGGGGACTACTTTGAAGGAGATGAAATAAATTTGGAAGAATAAATAAAGAGTTTTGAAAAAAAAATTGGTCTTACTTTTTGGGCACAGTAGTATAATAAAAAATATATTTCAACAGCGGAATTTCAATCTCGTTTCTAACAAAGAAGTTCAACAGAAAAGGTGATTCGGGGAGCAATACTGGTCATCAAAGAGTTATATTGATTAATGTTACATTATTCCATTGATCCAAGTTGCATATCGATAGTGTTGCAGATATATAGAGCAAAAAGAATATTATCAACAAAATTATATTAAGACATAAAATTTATCACAGCTTCAATCCTTTAAGATTTGGGCAAATTTGAAACAGGACCAAATCAAACCTTCAAATAATAATGGGTGCAAACTGAAGAGATGGATCTTGATGATGCCTTTTTATGGATTTCAAATCTTTTCTTGGGTTCATATAATACCATGCAGATTTAAAAATATTTAATGCAAAATAGACCTTTTTTACAGTAGTATCAACAATACACACGTATATCTATATCTTTCTCTCTCTCTCTCTCTCTCTCTATATATATATATATATACATATATATCGGAGGATATTCTCACAGACAAATAACATACTAAGACATACTCAATTTAAAAAAAATTGTTATAAAGGCATTAAATTGTGCAAGTCTATTTGAATCAACATGTAATTGTGAATGAATATTAAAAATGAGATAAGTAGAAACCTCTTGACTATTGTGATTGGTTAACGAAAAAATTTCAAAACTTTTGTAACATTATAAAACTTTATTTTTTTTCTATTCACACAAGATTTTTCTGAGCATTTATACTTACATTACATATGACTTCTTTAAAAGCGTGAATTAACTTTGAATTAAAAAAAAATTAAAAAGTAATATAGATAAGGAAGTGAATGCTTTGTGTTGATGTTGTTGCATAAACATCTTTATAATGCTGAATAAATGCCGTATAATACAGGCTGATAATTGAAGATTTAATTCGAAAGCCTGATTTTACTATAATTATTTATATTATGGAAGAATTAATATTAAAAAATGTCAAATTGTGTTTCAGTAAATACTTTTCTAGAAGGAATTTCTAAATGTCTCCATCAAAAAAGTATTTATTAATAATAAACATATTCATGAATTATTATGTATAAAAAATATTTACAATTCATCACATCTAAAAGAATCTTTTACCTTTCTTCTTAAATTTCTTTTTTAAAAAAATACTAGCAAAATTATTTTGAACTTCAAATCTAAAAAAGTTCTACAGAGATGTTGCAAAGCATATTCAGTGCAATTAAATTAAGAATTGGAAATAGTAATTTAAATATTAATCAACAGCAATCTGTAGTATTAGTTTAAGAAACATATTTCTGAAGTGAATTCATGCAAGTTGCATTCAGTGATATATACATTTAATTGGCTTCAAATTTCTATTAATTATCAATTTTAGACGATGATAGTAATTTACTTAAATTGACAGAATTGTTCTTGTAAGAGTCTTTATCAACAATTCTAAGCAAATGGTGGTTTAAAAAATATATTCATGAGTCTTAGTTGTTTGAAGGAAATGCTATTTGATGATTAACATAAGTATAAAATGAATCAAAATGTAAATAATAGATTTATAAAAAACCATAACATCATTTATTTACAAATAAAACTCTAATAAAATAGGAAATTGCTTTTTAAAATTATTTAATTTATAATATCATTTAGTTTATATAATTGTATTTAATTTATATTTAAAAAAACTAAATTCAATATTTTTGTCAATTTTATTTCATTGAATAATGATATTTTCCAAAAAAAATTAGCACTATCCTATTTTTTTATATAATTTATATACTTAATTGATAACTACTGAAATGCGAGACTTTAATTAAGTAAAATCAAGGAAGTAATAAATTTAAAAAATGTGGAACATCCATATTTGTTCAGTCTTGCCTCACTCGAAGAAAAAAATGTTATACACCCGCCCATTTTACTGAATAAATTATATTGCACCGGACATTTTAACCAGACGTACTGACTGTTTGAATTCAATCCTTTAAATTATTTTTGGTCCAGGAGATTAAAATCAAACGTAGAAATATTTGCAACTGAAGTAAAATAACTTCAGATTTGCAGAGCGTCCAAATTTCATTGCACGATATATATATAATTTTCCAATTAGATATAAATACAATACTTTTATGTAACAGACGAGAACTTCAGTTTCAAATGTTCTTTCTTGTGTTGTTTTTTTTTTTATCGATGCCCATTTATTTATTGATTTCCCCATATTTCAATTAATCTGGGTGAACTCTTGCTTCAATATGCAGCACTAGAGATTTTTTCATACAAAAATGAACTTCCTTATTATCTTTGTCTATTGCTTGACACCCTTCGTCTTATCAGAAGCTGATTTCACATGACAAGAGAATGACCTTCTAGAATGAATGACATTGTGACATAATAAAAGAACAATAAATTAAGTAACGGTTATATTTTTGAGGAAGAGCATTTATACTCTATTTCTTTCAAGCACAGTCGATAGCCTCACTGGAGAAATTTAGACTCAGATATTCTCCTTGCATTGTACGATAAGTAGTAATTGTTAGTAAGATAAGACCTACAAAAATTGTGCCACATTAAATTTGGAATATGGTTGGCTTCGAAAGAATTTCAGATTTGAAGACGTTTTTTGCAGAAGTTGGAAGATTATGGTTCATTTCAGAAGAGAATGCTTGCTTTTTCTTGGCTCCAGTGTCCACAGCCCTACCAGTGTTGGCCTATCTGAATATAAAGTTTCTAGTATTGCACACATACCAAATCACTGGTGCCGTATTCAGAGTGGCAATCAGTACTTGACTGCCAATGCACAACAAAATTTGTTCGGCCATGATAATCTAAATGCTTCATATATGACTTAATTACACGAACTGGGTTTGAATTAGCCATTTTCGAATAGCAGAAGACACGCCTCATTCCGTGCAATGGATGGGAATATGAAACCACTGTCATTGATGAAACGGCAGCCAGTAAAGTATGCTTATTTTGATATTTTTTTTTAAAAATTACTGACAGAATTTTTAAAAATATTTTACATGAGCAATAATTGCTGATGAATTTCATTTTTTAAATGTTTAAAATACACTTTGAAATATAAAAGAAAAAAAAAAGAAACTTGAATGCTGAATATTAATGTCTAAAAAGAAACATACATGACGTTCTTTAACTTGCCTCAATAATTTTCTTTTCTGCATAAATAATATTTATATTGC
Organism: Caerostris extrusa; assembly: GCA_021605095.1. Lineage (NCBI taxonomy): Eukaryota > Metazoa > Arthropoda > Arachnida > Araneae > Araneidae > Caerostris > Caerostris extrusa. The sequence goes on along the minus strand of BPLR01001278.1, from coordinate 18,437 downwards.
CTAATTTAAGGAGGTGTCTATTTATATTGTTATTTATATTGTCTATAATTTTTATGTTGTTATTTAAAGTTTTAATAATTTATATTGAAACTTATTTAGGGTTTTAAAAGTTTTAATGCAATAGAATCCTTAAATTTTATGGCTCATTCGTTGCTTTTCAGAATTATTTTAACAGAATTTTTGCATAATGCATATATTTGCATTACAGAATTTTATATTCAAAGAAATCTAAAACTGTTTATTTCATTTATCAATAAAATATTATTAATTATTATGTTCAAAAAAGTAGTTGGTATTCAAATAACTGAAAATCTGTACATTAAAAGAATTTAAATAAAATAATTTTTATTACGCATATAAATAAAGTAACAACATTTTTGTTCCATTCATAATGCTGCAGTTCTATTTCTTATTGTTTTTAATAATTGTTTGAGTGCAATAAAAGTATCAAATACTGTTCTCATTACACACATTTTCTAAATGATTTTTTTAATGATTTTTTAAATATGTTTTTAATTAAAACAAAAAAAATTGATATAGTACTGAGAAATGCACTCATTTACTTTTATTTAAGAGGGTATGTATTGCTTATTATGTCTAACAAATCAATTTCCGATTAAAAAATATTATTTTTCCTAAATTTAAAACATTGTTTTAGCAATTAAAATGATAAATTCCTATAACTTCAAATTTGAAAATCTTTTAATTACATTTAATATGCTTTTTCAAATACTTATAAATTTAATTTAAATTAGACTAAAATTAGTAAATTCTTTAATATTAAATTTTGTTAATTCTAAATAAATTAAGTTTTCTTTAAATACTCCATTTTTTTAGAAGATATGCCATTTTATGATTTTAGGCATTTTCAATTGAAACAAGATATAAATTTCTTTGGCATAGTTGCGCTTACAGTAGAGTGAGCTCGCTCATAGCGAATAAACTCCATAGCAAAATCTGGTATGGAGTCTATACCAAAATCCTTTTACCTAATGGTATTTTGTATACTTACATGACGTATTAATTCGGGAGCTTGGTTGAAAAAGACATTGAAACGGTTTTACAGAAAGGTCGAAAGGTATCTGGAAGTAGGAAGACCTTTTGGAATCCTGAATCCACCTTGAAAACAAGTAATATAAAAAAAAAAATTTTTTTTTTTAAAAGAAGCCAATTTCAACTTTTTTTTCACTATAATGCAGAAAAGTCCTTTACAAATAATGTTTTGAAATTTTCATCTCTTCTGGTGCCATCTATTATTATTAGATGCATGCAACTAAATCTAAAACAAAAGAATTTAATTAATTAATTAAATTTAATGAATGAATTAATATTTGAAAAAACTGCATTAACATCGAAGTGTCATCTACTACAAGTTCAAAAATGTATTTGAACTTGAGTGGACGAATAAAAGTATTTTATGAACGATTAAAAATTTAAACTTAAAAATATATAGGGAGAGTGTGAGCTAATAGATGGAATTGAAAAATACCTTCTCCCAACAAAAATTAACTCGCTGAACATTCTCTGAACAATATAAAGGAACAATTTTTATGAATGAGCCCATTTAAAAATAAATGATTTTAAAATGCTAGTTGCTATGTGAAATAAAATGGTGGTATACTTTATTGCTGAAGATAATCGCATGAGAAATAATTTCAAGCGACTGATACTGTAGCCGGTAAAATTAGGTTAACGTTATTTCTTAAACTCGATCTGTCCATACCATTAAGAATAGTTTTTATTGGTAGTGAAAATTTTGTAAATGGCAAATCGAGGCGTGACATACTGTAACATTATAATAAACTGAAATCCTGTAAGAAGCCTGAAGTCTATTAATATAACTTTTGATAAGTATGTTGCGATGCGTTTCTCGTTTGTGGATAACATTAGTACTTCGAAGTTTCGAGAAAATGAATTGTGTGGGACATCAAGCTGATTTTCTTCAGATGTTTGGAGAAAGAGAGTTAGTTAGCTATAAATATTGGCGCAGGGCTTTTTCTAAATTCATAAAAGAGGTGAAAAAAAAAGGAAAACTATTTTTGACTGATTCCTCCACTGTTTACTTTAAACTGTAAGTCCCGGTCTGTTTAGCCCTCGTGTGCCTAGCGACAAACCAAACCAAACCTCCACGGTTTTAATGCATCAAAAGATACGGACCTTCTTATTTGTTTGTGAGAAACGATGGTAAAAAAGAAATTCGAAGTTTTGTCAGATGTTTTAAAAAAAAGATATATAGTACCAGAATCAATAAAAGCGCAGATTTTCCGTCGTGTCCATGTCCCATTGTGAAGCTAATATAAGTTCAAGTGGTAGGAGGAAAACAAGAATCATTTAAAAATATAAGCTCATTTTAAGGACAACTATAGAAAGCGTTAACACTCATACAGTGTCTACAGGAATTCTTAATATTTTTTTCCTTTATAGTAGGAATTTTTTAGATTACTAACACATTTTGAAGAAATTGAGTTTTTCAATTCATTTGAAGTGTAGTCAATATATAACAACAGTTTATTTTTTGTAATAGTATTATGTATGTAGAAAGTTTGTTCATAATTGGCATGAATAAATTATTATTTTTTTGTATATTGATAATAATCTATTGTTAGATTATAGTATATAATCAAAAAAGTGAGAATGTGTGGTAAATTGCATCATGTTAAAAAATAATTAAAACCTAAAAAAAGACATACCATCGTTGCAGTTTCCCCAAGCAATAAAGCAGTTTCACTTTCTCTTCAAGGCAACAGCTTTATTTTTCTGTGAAAATAATTAATATATCTATCTATGTCTCCACAAACCTTATGAGTCTGTGCATCCTTACAGTAGTTATTTTTCAGATAACTTGCAAACTAATTTTCTTTAAGGTTAACTATGATAATGACGAAACTAGAACTCAGTAATTATCTAAAGAGGTATTATGCATTGTTTCGTGCATGTGATACAGGGTGAAGCCAAAAAAAAAAAAACTTTCCTGTTTCAATGCGTCATACAGACTGCGGAAAGCATGGAAAATTAATTTTTGAAAAAAAATCTCCAGTAAAAGAACATTTTAGGCACTGATTTTTGAAGTTTACTAGTTAACATGAAGATTTTTCAAATTTTCCTACAGCTTACGTGGCAGTAACTCCTGTTACCCTGCACCGTTATTGGTGAGAATATAAGTAAGTAATGGAAGCATTTGCCATTCCTGAATTACAGCAAAGACTTGGTGCTTTGGGCACGACAGGTTTTTTATGCAGGAGAAACACAACTACATGTTCTTCGTTCAATACAGAAGTTTTTACGTCTGCATTTTGGTAGCGAGAAAGTTGTCAGCCAATGTTTTCCAGAAGAATGGCATACCGTCCCCAGACTTCACCCAATAAACTTTTACTTTGCCTGTGGGTGCAAAGGTGAAGTGCGTCTCTACGATGGGGGGCGTCACACGTCTCTCGGCATCGACTCAAATATGCTTCACAGTTTTTAGGAGTACTCAGCTGTGACAGATTTGAAGAAAAGTTATTATATTTTGCTGTTTGTGAGGTGTGGATTCCAAATTTAGAAAAATTTTCCTTATTACGCTTTCTACTCTCAGAGCAAGATTACTCAATTCATCTCCGCTCAACTGGGCTTGTCCTATTTCTGTTCTCTGAGAGATCTGCCAGATTTCTAACGTTATCTCTCGAGATTATAGAAAATTAACAAAAGGTTTTCTTCATTTATTAACTGAGATAAACGTTTTTTTATTAAATGTGCTTCTCTCCTTGTAATGTGTCAATTTTTAAGGAATACTTTTTTTTTTTTTAATATTTAAGAATTTTTTTTATCGAAAACATATTACTTCTTTGCATACAAAAGAAAAACTTATACAAAATTATAGTTTAAAAGAGACATGAGTAAGAAAATAGACTCCATCCTGGATTATTGCAAAAAATTATTAAAAATTGAAATTATATTCTTATCGTTGAATATTAGACTTGAATGTGAAAGGAAGCATTTTCTCTCCCCATACATTTTTGAGAAAAAATGTTATTTTCTAAAAATAAAATCTTATCTATGTGCAAATTTATTTTATTTATTGGATATTACCCTTTTGATATTAACTTATGATTCATATTTTTAATTTTGTATATATATATATATATATATATATGTGTGTGTGTGTGTGTGTGTGTGTTTAGGATGAACCTTTCTAATGATCATTTATTTTAGTGGAATTTGGTATGCGGCACAGTCATTACTCCAATTTAGTCCTCACGCTAACTAACTCTGGTGGAGCTATAGGAACTTTTATCTACGGAACTTTAGGAGACAAGTAAGTAATTCTGAAGCTAAACTTCTAAATTCTAACGTATATATACATACCTAAGTTCTAACACACCAAAATATATTTAAATAAATTTAAAAATTAATTCCTTGACGTGTGTAACATACTCTTAAATTTATATAGGTTTAAAACCGATGAATTATTTTAATGTTAAAATTTACTAACCAAAATTAATAATTTGTTAGTTTTAATTTTGCTTTTTTAAATTTTATTTTAAAATTGTTATTATTATTATTTTTTAAATTACATTTATTAAATAAATTTTGTTAATTTGAAAAGTTTCCTCAATTTAGATATTAATTTAAATGTTTAGTATTTTTCGGTTAAGCAGATGCCAGATGCAAATGTTCGCCAAATGTGGCAGTCTTTTTCTATTTATTTCATCAACTACGTTATACTGTATAATCTTAGGGTTTCTCTTGAAGTCAATAATTAAATTTTAGCCAATATTTATATGCGACGGCTAGTGGGGTTCCATGGGCCGAAAGTTTCGTTTATTTTTATAAAACGGATATGTAATTTTTATATTTCCTTTCTTATTTTTGTCTACAGTCTTTTATGTTCACAACTGTCAATTATATTAATATTACATGAAGTATATTGAATAATATGAGAGAGTACATAATTTTAGATGAAGTTATGTACCAATCTTTCGAATATTATTTGAATTTACTTTTATAAAATGTTAATATTATTTGCATTCTTATTTCCACTAGTAAAAAACATTCTTGTTAACCTTTATCTATAGTTTATGTTGTTATTGACAACCGTTTATTTTAATCTTTAATCTATTGTTATCATACGTTATCCTTGAATGTTACCTATATTATCCTACGTTATTTATCCCAAGTTATTATTTAATGTTAAATATGGGCCTGCATAGGACATTTTACATGCTTAAATACATGTATCATTGCATAAAATACATGTTTTATCCTTATTTAATTCTTTTGTTCATTTTTACCACTCATTCAGATAGGATTACAACAACATTAAATGGAAAATAATGTGTATAAAAATCAATTGAAAACTTACTTATACTATTATTTGTTAAAACAATTTTAGTTTTTTCCTTAATTAGTAAACTCTTCAGTTTAACTGAAGGCATTTATTCTGAAAAAAATCTAGTTATGCTCGGAAGAAATATTTGCCCGACAGTGGTGGTGTATTCATGAGAAAATATAGATAAGATCACCATCAATACCCAAATAAATTCCAACATATAAAAAATAACAGTTTCCATTTAATATTTTTCCAGAATTATATAATTTATCTAAATGAAGTTACTTTTCAATGCTTCTCTATTTCATTTCAATCAGTGCGCAATTAATCTGTGTTTATCCTCTGACAAGAACATGCTTTCTTACATAGGTATAATTAGTTGCCCAAATTATTTCACTGATTGTCACGATCTTCAACAATTTAAAATAACTTTATGTTAATCAGATAAATATTCAGGTCATGAAAGAATTTTTAATATATGAAAGTAATATAGAACTATCATTTAATTTATATATTCATTTGTTAATATTGTAATGTAATAAATTTTATAATAGTTGCTCAAACTTTTTTACATGAAATATGTGTTATTTAAAAGACATGAAAAAAGAAAATTATTTATTTTTTACTAGGTTCATCAAAATTTTTTTAAATTCATATAGAAGATAAAAAAAAAATATACATAAGTTTATGAAAAAACGAATAAAGGCGAAAGTAACCATTTATTCATAGTATTTTTTAAATTATTTTTACTAAGCTTACTCAAATTTCTAATAACGAACAAATAACAAAATGTGCTCTTTTCTATAATTACAGAGCAGAAGTTCGGTTTCTGAACTCTGAATATTTATTTTAAATTAGTATATTTAAGTGATATTTCATATAAAACTGTTATATAAAGTGTCTATTTTTAATAAATTCATTAATTTCTCAAAATTTATTATTTCATAACTCGTGACCTAGTCAAACAGCATAAAAATATTTTCGTTCATTGTTTTTAAGTTTAAAGAAAAATTATTTGTTTTTAAATTATTAGCTCCAGAATTGTCTGTTTATTAACATTTGTTTAATAAATAGCAAAACAAAAAAGGTATTTTTTTATTTAGATTTAGGTATGAAAATGGAAATCGGCAAAATACACTGGTGTTGAAAATTAACATTTGCATGTTTGTTTTTTTCCTTGAAATTTGCAAATCTCTATGTATGTTTTTCATATAAAAATACTATAAAGTGTCTGTGTTTCTTAAAAATTCATTAATTTCTCTGGATTGATTACTTTTTTATGTGACATCTAAACAAACGGCATTTTTATTTTTGTTCATTGTTTTTAAGTTTAATGAAAATTTATTTTGAAAATCTCGTTTTCAAGCGATTCTGGAGCTAATAATAGCTTCAGAATAGTTTGTTTTACTGACATTTGTTTAATGATAAAAGTAAATAAAAATATTTTTTATAAATAAATTTTTTTCCTGGCTCATAACTTATACTCTGAATTCAATATTCGTGCGTAATTCAATTGTTATCTTACGTATTACAAAATTACGAAATAGTTAGAATCAGCTCCTTTTAGTATTGGGAAAACTGTATTAGTTTTTGTTGCGAATTGTGTAAAAGACAATTGAAACAATACACTAATGTTCAATATATACATATATCGTTTGTTTTTCTTGAAAACTACTAAATGAAAGGTATGCCACTGAATACAGTCATCTGGGTAGAACTAAGGTGTCACTAACTTTCTCCAACCTGCATAAAAGATATCACTTTTTGCAGCGAAGGTTTGATGATTTGGATGGGCATTGTGTTGGATGGGTACCCTTCGTGTCTGTGTGACTGCGGTGAAGTGTAAGGGATGAGTTCTTGGAGCCTAGGTTTGTCTTTTGCGAAGCGCAGGAAACCATTCATGGCTAGAAAACGGTTCTGCCGTAAAAGTAGGACAGATTTTTCAGAGATTTATAAAATTACTGAATTTTGAGTTTGAATTGATGATGTTATGGGAGTTGTATAACTGTAACTATACCATATATTAATCAATTTATGTGTTGATATTGTCAACTCTCTTTTTTTTTTTTCAATTCTGATGCTGAGGAGATTTATAAATGATAATTTGTGTCGTATTATGCTGTACGGCTCTTATTTTTTTTTTGTGCAAAATCTGCCCATATTTAACCTAATTTCATTAAATTCCATATAATAGTTCTGCAGATTATCCACCAAAAGGGAAAGTATTTTACATATTGAATACCAATGTAGTTCTACACGTGTTTCTAATCATTTTATTATTAATTCATAATTAACATTTTATATCCTTCTTAAATTTATTTAATACTTTGATCATTTATGAGTTTATTGAATTTATTTTATGTCTGATTAAGTTTTAGATATGGGGTAAATGAAAATTTATTGTTAGAGGAACATCAAACTACTCTAATTAAAATTCAATTGCTATTACTTCCTCTGATAAATAGCCGGGCGATCATACAGGGTGAATCTGCCATTGTGTGCTGTGCAGTTTCCTCACCTTAACATCTAGCACTGCGGATATTACAGGTGAGCTGAATGCCCGTTAATATGGTCTTCAAGATTGATCCTCGTCAGCGCAAGTTGCACAGCATCATTAGTTTCTCACAGGCAAAAAAGAAAATAACGCAGCGGAAAATCCTCGGAGAATGAGTTGAACTATTTTAATCCATGACGACGAATGGCCATATACTATGGTGGTAATCAATGTTTTCTTGCCAAATTTCAATGGGAAGTGCGCAGTCATCCAGATCTGACGTTGAGGGACTTTCTTCTCTTTCGAGAGAAATTAAGTGACATCTGATAGGAGGATACAATTCTGTATCAACGATGAGCTTTAAGACTATTTAAAAACACACTAGCAACAACTATTATAAATATTGCATTGGATAACTTATCCATCAGTATGACAAATGTCCCATGTTCAGGGCAACTAGGTGGAAAGGTAACATAGTATGTTACTCCTGGTAAGAAAAAATTATTTTATTATTCACGTTGTCTCTATTTAATGCCCCTTCGGAGGTTGAAAACAACCTCAAGTGAAAAACTTTTTTATTTTTTGATTAAGCTCCAGATAAAGCTGTAATTGCTTTAAAAAATGGATTTCTTTGATTTGGTTTTTACAACAAATGTGAAGCCAATACATATCAATACGAAATTTTCGTTTCAAAATATTAGAAAATTTTATAGATGTATATTTAAGAAATCTTTTTTTTCCCTTTAGAATTGGAAGAAAAGCCAGTATTTTTTCATCATAGTTACTGTCACAATTATCAGTGCCACAGCATCTCTGATGGCGACAAACTTCATAGCATTTTTGGTTTTGCGCACGATTAATGGTGGCCTAATGTCTTCACTCTTTCAGCTACCATTTATTATAGGTAAGTTCTTGCTAAAATAATGTTTTCAACTGTCTTCACTAAACTTTAGGTAATATTTAAAAAAAAAAATGGCTGTAATTAGATATTTTTGATTTAGTTTCAAAGCTCTCTGAATGGTCTTAAACAAATTTTGATGATAAGTCACTCTAAGAGCGATATTTTTACATGGTAGCATGTGACCATATATGTAACGAAAATTGTTAAAGTCTGTTGTCTTTACTTATTTTGGAATACATTCGTTATTGACTTTGTTGGCATTTGAAAGAATTTCTGCGGACAGCAAGCCTTCTGAACACCCCCACTTTAACATGAAAAATATTTAAAATTGTGGCTGGTAAGAGAATGTTCAAGAGGATATTGTATTATATACATCCTTAGAATTAATTTAATTTTATTTTTCCTACATCTATTGCACATCTAGGTTAGAATATGAAGTTTCATTTTCCTATACAAATATGTTCACTTTAATTTGAACGATTTGCTTTTCAAGTTTATCTTAAATGGTGTGAATAAAAGTTAACTTTTCAAGTATATCTAGATAATATGAATTATTAGGTTGGCAAGAAAGTTATATCCTTTTCCTATCGCTCAATTGAAATGATTATTATTTCGTTGTTCTTTGTGCGATTTAGAGAATTTTGGTATTAATAATCGAAAGTTCCATGTTTTGATTTTTCATATTATAAATGTTTTTAATCATGCCATTTGAAAATTAGGGGTATATGGCTGATCAAGAAAAACTTAATTTTAGGCACTCTATGATTTGCGAATTCTAATTTGGTCTTAATGTGACAGAAGCACATAAAAATTTGTGTTTCGTTTTTGGAGCATCTAAAGTTAAATTGCGTTCAATGTAAAGAAGTTTGAAAATTTTTTGTCAGGTGACATGAAGCTTCAATATGAACCATCGCACTGTAAGACCGAAGGGAGCTTGACAACGATGTTCTGAGAACTTTAGTGAGTAATGAACCACTATTAACACTAAGAGGGAGATGGGGTAATTTGTCTATCAATTGTGTCGTTGTATTTCCCCTGAATAAAGCGAAAAATATTTGGCAGATCGAATTTATGTGGGTTTTTTTTTGCTTGCTCGACAACAGTATGAGACACTGTTGGATTGCTTGGTTATTGATGATGAAATGGATTGTGTATGACAGTGTAGTGAAGAAAAGAGCCAAGGCAATTACAAGAAATTCGCCTTCTACCCTTGCGAATTACAAATTGCACCAAACAATTTAATGCTTTGCATTTTGTGGAATTACTTACATCCTAGCCACTGATCCTATCTGTTGCAACCAGATCAAACTGTCACCGAAGACCTATATTGTGATCTGCTAACCCCGACTGAATACAAAAATATGTGAACTTCGTCCAACACTGTATAACCAAAAAGGTGTTGCCATCCAGCACGGGGTTTTTAACGACGGATGAGGGAGCTTCAGGGTCTTGATTAGGAAGTTTTATCACATCCCTCATACTCATTTTGAAATGGTACCCATCCGACTACCACTTTTCATATAGATGCATAATTTTCCTAAAAAAATTTTTGAAATTTTAGAAGGTTCAGAAGGCAGTGATAGATTTACTGACTTCAAAGGATAGGATCTTTTACACATGTTTACAGATGGAAAAGAAGGCCATAGAAAAACAATTGCCAATTAATCTTACTTATGAGCTTAATTAAAAGAAATCGAAATTTCCTTAAAAAACCAATAGAACTTTCTTACCCATCTAATGTTTTTTTTCTATATAATTATTCGCACACATAAGAAGAACTAATAAATATATTATTTTCTAATTACCGAACATATTAAATGGAATCATTTATTAGTAAAACTCCAGATATGATTAGATTTAGCTTTACCTAGAGAGACAAAAGAAAGCTTGCATCAACATTTTACTACCACAATTTAGAACATACGCTTTCAAGAAGGTCGTTTGAGTGAACTATATTCTCGCATCTTTAATGGATGAACGTTTGGACTTACAGATTTTTTTGATGTTGGTAGCCTAGACACGGCTTACTCAAAAAACTTCAGTTCAGTTCTCAGCTTTCTGTTTGTCTGGATTCCAACCGAACTCTGTTAAACTTAAACAAAAGCACTATCCATCAGTATTCTACGACTATAACAAGCTAGTGAAATTAAAACAATGTAATTTTAAAATTTAATTTGTAATGACAAAAATTTTATCCGCTATTTCAAAATTCTTTGTCTTTAAATTGTAGTAACTTTATAATTGCTTATATATAAATTCCATCAATTTTTATATCAACAATTTCAACGATTCCAACAAATATTTTGAATAAAATTCACTATGAATATTTAACTTAATTGCCACACTATCACATATATATTCATAAACATTTCATCCATTATCAATATATCGGGCATATACATACATTACGAACTTTTTTGTTTAGCGATTAAATAGTCGCGATAGTAAAAAGTTTCTTTTCTTGCGTTAACACTCCTTAGGTGACTAAATAGTTACCACACATCAGTCTCCTAATCAAACTTCCAATAACAATTTTTTTAAATATTTATGGGAATATTTCTTCATTTTGCTATCCCTATACAGGTTCAATCTTTTCTAATAAAATATTCCATATTCACCGATTTGACGTACATTTAAACTTACAATAAGAAAGCGAAGAAAGAAAGTGATTCAAAGTTCACTCGTTGAAGACAAGAATTCAATTTAATAATCAACATGCATAAGAGTAAATTCTCCTGCATTCGCTATGCATTCCTGTTTACTATAATCTTTTAAATGAGTATTTATATTAAATGAGATGTGCTTCGCTGCAGTTCTTGAATTCGTTGGACCCGCAAAGCGAGCTTTGACAAATGCTGTACCCAATGTGTCGTGGGCGGTTGGTCTTTGTATCTTGCCACTCATTGCTCACCTCAGCAAGAACTGGATCGTCTTGGGCAGTGCCTCCATTTCTCTGGCTTTACTCATGTATGGATACTGGAAGTAAGTCTGATCAAGCATAAAATCATTGATTAAAAGCATACATAGAATACACGGTATTTATGTCTGAGAGAACATTGGATAAAAAAGGTTCGACCTGTTGTCTTAAATACATAAAAACCGAATAAAATATTTAAGGGAAGCACATTAATTTCTTATAGAAATCACCATTGATTTTTTTATGGAAATATTCATCTAATTAACTCATTAATTTTTTTTTCTCATGTCCGGGCTTTTAATAGACATGGGATGAGAAAATTTAATGTTTTAATTTAAACACATTAAACTAACTTTTGGACTTAGTCGAAAGTTTTCTGGTACTTAGATACCATACAGAACTCGTCAGAGAGGGTTTTATTTTAGATTTAATTTCATCTATGTTCTTTTAATTTCAAATTCATTCATTTCTTATCTCGGCAATTTCGCTAAATGCTCAGTATTTGTAAGGATATAAGAAACGATAATTAAAAAAAGTCAATGTTCAAGTTCACTTTAGAAACCAAAAATAAAAAAAAATAAGGAAATTTGCTCAATAATAATTAAAAAATAGCAGCTCAATTTAGAAAAAACATATCGTAGGCTGTAGGTTTGCTTCTACCAATCATTGGCTTATTTTACAAACAGATCTGTCCTAGAATTTTCTTCCTCTTTTCTACAATTGCAATGTACCCATACTGAAAATGGTTTCGTTTGGAAAAATTGGATCAAATTCATTCGTTTCTTATTGCCACAGTGTGAAATTAATACAAAAATATATGTAACAAATGAGCAAATGATGGAGCATTGAGTAAATATTTAATAATCTATTAAAAACGTTTAAATTAGATTTTTGCAAAATAAAGACCATAATAGAATTTATGTTACTATACGAACTTTGAAAAATAAAATAAAAAATTTAAAAATTTCAAGAAGATCAATATATTATTTGGAATTTATTATGTTATTTCAGAAATAGAAATATATATGTTTATATTCACTGTACTTAAGTAATGATATTTGTAATTTCTGTAAAAACAAACATTAAAGGAAGTTTAATTTCATAACATGTTTTAGTTGTTCGAGCTGTATTGTTAAACATGTTATTAATTTCCCGCGAAAGTGTCGCAGATCATCATTTCGTCACCTGCCTATTAACACATAGGTTCGCCAATTTTCTTCACTTCTATATTTCTAATCGCTATCTTGATTATTATCATGCGCAATTGTTATCGCTTATAGATTTTTTTTCCAATTTAATATACACCATGGCACGAGGGAAGTTTGAAATAACGTTGCACGATGGAACTTTCCTGTGACGACAGTGACAGAATCTGTAAAAATGGCGTGCGTTTTCATTCGCATACAAGAAAAAAAAAAGGAATTTGAGGGCTGCGCTTATCAAACTAACTGTAGAATATGATTTGCATTACATTTTGACCTGTAATACAGGCATGCTTTTCATTTGTTAAAAAAATCATAAGCAAATTCATGGGTATATTAACTCAATACAAGATTGTTTAAATCATTTTTCGATTCCTCCCCGAGTCGCCTAGGTGGCTGGTTTCTCGTGAGAAATACAAAGAAGCCACTGCTGTTTTAATGGAAGTTGCAAGGCAAAAATGGGAAAGATGTAAAGGAAAAGTTATTATGACAAAAATAAAGTAAATAAATCTTAGAAAGCTGCTATAATTTCTACATTCATATTGTTTAGTTGATTTTGCAATTTGAGATTAATAAAACTTCTTTAGTTAAAGAAAGCATTTGAGTTTATTCAATTTTGCTCCTAATGAAGACACTTAACCAGGACTTCTTCGTCAACGACAGAACGAATGTCCAGCATATTCGCTATTACCAGTGCAAGTAATGGAAAATATACTTAACCGTAATTTGAAATTTCAGATCAAAAATTCACCATTCATATTTGGAATTAGGCTTCTGTACTTTGTCGAATTTATTGAAAGGACTACTTATTTGTCCGTTTAACCTCTGTGAAAAAATTTGTACTACTAGATTTGGCTCTCTTTCCGAATACAAAATTCAATTCTTCCAGTTAAAAAGGCCCAACGCTTTAACTATTATGTCGTTCCTAGCTTTGCCTGTTTTAATAAGAATGCATAGTGTGTATTTAATTTGAAGTTTTACTTGGAAAATGAATTTTACATAGTGTATATTTACGTAATATGACAAATTACTTCGGATAAAAAGTGTCAGCGTTTGATAATATTAAAGGTGGATATACACTGGATGCTAAAATCTCACATCGTAAAATGCCAACCAATCGAAAGCTTGATAGACCTTGACCATTCAAGCTTTCTATTGATGGCATTCTGTGACGCAAGAGTTTAGTATCTGAACTACTACAACATTTGTTCCTCTTTCATAGCTGTAGAAATATTTTTTGAAGAGTTAGAAATAATTTATCAATCGCAAAATTGTCACAAAATGTTGCTGCTTTCCAAAGTCTAAGGGAATTCATTTTCTTAGAGTCATAGAATTGAATTTACTAAAACTCATTACTTGTGGTGAATTATTCAGTAATAAAAGAATAGTTTGTCCAAAAATTTTCACTTAGATAAATGTGACATCCCTTTATTTCTAATTTTTTATCCTTTTCAATCCATAATCGTTTCCATGTATTCGATCTAAATAAAGATAAGCTTGCTAAATGAAATCGACCAATATCCTAATGTTTGATCATGCTAAAAGGGAATCTTCCCTATCTGAATTCCACAGATAAACTATTGATTTGAAATATTGTTTCTTTAAGTAGTTGTAAATGACTTTTTATTTGTCTTCAGTTATATATTTCTAAGGTGGACTAAACTAACTCATTATAGAAAAAAATATTGTTAAAATGATTAGTAAAACTAATTAAAGTATTTTGAATAAATAACGATTAAGCAATACGAATTTTAATAATTCATATAGTTATGTATATACTTTTTCTTCTTTTCACTCGAGCAATTTTTACTGATATTCTTGTCTTTATTGCTTATGTTAAACGATTGATATGATACAAGCTCAATTAAAATTTAATTTGTGTTCGTTATTTTAAAAATATCAAGGAATTAATAAACATTAGATAATAATTTATTATTTAAAACATGGTTGAATGTTCTGTCAAAAATAAACAAAACATTTTGCAGTGATTTTTTTCTTTTTGATAAGTTTTTAAGTGAATAAATTTTCTGATTTTGAAGGATAACTTTCTAATCAATTTATTCGTTCAAGCACTGATTATTTTTTATCTTCTTAAAGGTCACACACTCTAATATGATAGAAATTTCCTGAATTTTCTTTTTGAATAGATTTTGTCTTCATAAATTTGCTTAGATGCCTTTGGTATAAATTCTAGTTAGAAATCTCAATTTATAGATGCAGAAAAATTATATGAAATTCAAATAAATGAAATACCGAACGATTCACGAGAAAAATATGACACTGTATTTAATAGTAATAAATAAAAGGTTTCAGAGAAATATTCAAAATTTAATTTTATTTATTTATTTTTTTTTTTTTCATTTAGAAGTATTTCTGATGCTAATTCTTCATGAAATATTTAAAAGGATAAGTAATAGTTAAGTCTGTTATAAAATTAAACATCCCAAATATTTTTTTTTTATAAATAGAAAAGTACAAAAATATAGCATTGATGATTAAAACGTGATTATTTTTTTTCATATTCTATTTCAGATGCTTGGGGAAAGAGTGCAAAGAGAAAAACAAGATCAAGAAGGAAAGAAAATGTAGTAAATACAGTATCTTAGATATCTTAAAATATCCCTATTTAAGGAAGAAATTCTTGATAGTGACATATTCTTGGTGAGTATGTCAATTATTGTGAGAATGTCATAATTTTAATACACTAATGAGCTGACGAAATTCAAAAATTTTAAATCGGTTAATGCAAATGGCATCAAACAATGAAGAAAATTAAATAAAGAGAATATAAAGCAAAAAATAATATTAATTTAAAACAGAATATAAGAAAACAGCAATAATTAAATTTATATTGTTAACTTTATAATAACTATATTAAAGGCTCGCCTAACATATTGATTTTGCTTATAGTGTGCCAAGAAAATAAATAAGCATTTCGAATTAAACAAATACAAATTTAATTTATTGCTCCATACTACATATAATTTTTCTTCGATTTATTTTTAATATAAATATAAACTGCGAAACATTTGACAACATTTTCAGAGTTATCAAACAGTATAATTGTTTGTTAAAAATGTAAAAAATATTTCAGTTCTTAATTTTGTATGTGTGCATCAAATTTGTGCAGTAAATCCTTTTCTAAGTTCTAAAAATAACATGAAAAATTTTTCTTAATTTATTTTTTGTTCTAGACATTGATTCGAAACATTTCACGACATTTTCTGAGTTATCACATGCTTCAATAATTTGACAAGTCATTCTTGCTACATTTACTATGATCAAAATGAATGGAGTTGCTTTAAGAACACCATCAAAAATTCTCGAAAGTAAAGTAATTTTTTTCTTCTTCTTATTTAAAGGATAGCCAATGACTTGGCATATTTTGGTCTGCAATACAATCTTCCCAATCTGGAAGGAAATCCATTCCTGACATTCTTCGTGCTGTCCATCGTTGAGTTGCCGGGCCTGCTTTGCATCTGGTACCTCATGGAGAAATGGGGCAGGAGGTGGTCTTCGGCTTCGTTCCTCGGTTGGCAGGAGTCGCTTGTTTAGTGGTGGCTGTGATACCAGAGGGTAAGCAAGAAAGAACTTGTAGTGAATGAATACGAGTGGTGAGTCATGTAAAATTTTAATCTGCTCTTAAATATTCGAGCATAGTTAAAAAAGCATTTAAGCATTCAATGTGAAAATTGGATGGGGCATACTTTTCATATTTTTGTAGAATGAAAAACTGAGGGTTTGTTAGGAAATAAGTCAATTTTGAATATATTTGAATAGTATTAATTGAATTGTTTCTTTCCCTATTGTATTTACACTGCGTTTGACTAAGGAATACAATGTGATACAATGAATAAAGAAATAAGAAATCTGTTCTACAAATGAAGAAGTAGAAAATTATGCAGCTTTTGAGCTAAAGGTTTTCTCAGTTTAAAAAGAGCTCGTAAGTAGTAGATTTTGCTATGAATTCAGTCAAAGGTATGTTAAAAAAAAAAAGGCCGAGCGGCATGGATCTGTTTTATATTAGAGCTGATTCGAGCTTAGGTCAACTGGAGCCTCATACAAATTCCATATTTCTTTTGAACACCCTGACTTATTTTTTAAAAAAATATATTCAATTGCTAATATTTATTTAACTTTATTAAAAATCAAATAGACAGTATGAATTAAAAATATAAGATAAAATTTTATAAAATAAAAACAACGGAAATTTTTTTTTAAATAATAATTATAATGTCGATTTTCTTGATAATTGTTATAAATCAAAGTGTGTATTATATCAAAGTTGTTGCAGCAATTATGTAAGGTGTTGATTAGTTAATTGAGAACAATATTTTGAAGTGACGCATTTCATAAGTTTTCATGGAAAATTGATATAAAATGCAGACTTGTTTGAAAACAGATTTTTTTTATTTCCAATGGCTGGGGTACATCATCACATCATCGAATAACACATCACAATAAGAAGAAAAAGTAAGAGCAGAAGTAACAGCTTGAACAGAAACATCAAAAATTTAGATGATAACCGCCCCATGAAGCTCCTTGCCTCCAAAATATCTGGATGCCTCAGCTACTCCATGGAGGGCACCGCAGGAGCGCAGGTGGTCTCTATCTAAATTCACATTTGTGTTACACATGGGCACGTAGCCACTGCAAGAATGTCGATACGGTTAAGAGTGACGGCAAGGCAATCATGTCCTGTTGATAGACGAAATAAAGCCACTCTAGAACCAGTCTCTGCGGTCAATCTTACTGAGAAGTTCTTGCTGGTGTGTTGGCCTCATAAGCAGTTTTATGAACTGTTTTGCAGTGTCTTTTGATTTTACAAGGTAGCGTTGCCCTTTTGGCGAGAAAATCTGCCTGATCATTTGCCAGGTAGCAGTGCTCGGGAATCCACTGAAGTACAACACGCTTATGTTGAGGTCTCAAAAATCACATTTCTTGGCAAAAAAAGGAGTCTAAAACGAACTGATAGCCTGAATGGCAGCCTGTGAATCAGACATGAGGACAACCTTTTTAAAATTTTTAAAGCAGGCACGTCAGTTGCTTTAGCGCAATGCGCAATGCTTCCGCTACTCTGTCGAATGCCGTACCATACTTTCTGAAAGGTGCATAAAAAGCAAACAGTTTAGAGAAAATACGAGCTCCAACATTCTTATGTTCAGAAAATTGGGACCCATCCGTGTAAACATGCAGCCACTCAGATATTGAGTCTCAATCGTCTCTAAAGCAACCCTCTTCACGATATCCAGTGAGGTATCTTTTTTTTTTTTAATTAATTGCGTCAAATTTAAGTTCGTTTCAACCCCTATCATCTCCAAGGAGTTTCTGATTTCCTCAGCTGCTGCACTTCATTGGGGATTTCTCTAATTATTTCTGTATTAAAACAGATAAAAAAGCAGCATTCCCCGATACTGTTTTACATATTTCGTCAAGAGTACATTTTATGATAATTTCGTTTTTTGGTTTTACTAATTTTAAATAAGTAATCGCAATAATATGTTTCTAAAACCATGAATTTGCAAAATTGTTTTATGGAATATTTAAGTTATATATATTTATATGTATATACTAGCCGATCCGGCAAACGTTGTTTTGCCATATACATTATTTCT
>BPLR01001277.1:0-47684 GCA_021605095.1 Caerostris extrusa | reverse complement strand
TCAATATGTTTTCATGCAGAAAAGTATGTAAAACGGAAATGCAAATATTGGATTTAAAATCATTTAATAAACATTAAAATTTATGTAACATTTATAAAAATTTACAATAATATAATATAGAATTTAAAAAAAAAATTAAATTGCTTTATTAGACTAAGAATATTTATTATTAATAAGCACAAAATAGGAAGTAAACATCTTTATTATTGTGTTCTTAATTTTTTTTTAAACAAAATCTCTTTTGATCTTTGAAATTGTAACTATTGATAAGTGTGTCATTTAAAGGAAGTTGGTCAAAAGGAAATAGAAAATCAGGAAATGCATTATTTCGCTTACGTCCAAATGCATAAAAATGGGTCCAAGCGGAAGACGAGCGATATGATAAAATCGCCAAACCAAGCAAAAAAAAAAAAAAAAAAGTAGCTAATCATAAGGCGCGTGTTTTTGAGGTTTTGCCTTACATTTGTAAATAAGAAAAATCGAAATGCGAATGTTGTTCAGAAAGCCAGCCGACATGTCAGGTTTTATGAAAGGGGATCATTGTGGCGATGCGTGTGGAGGCTCGCTCCTCTCAGATGCTATCTCGAAGATGGGAGAGATAGACGAGGCATATTGAAAGGATAGTGATTCTGGGAAAGCTATATCTCGTCTTCTCTTACTAACGGTTGTTTGCTATTCTCAGTAATTAGGATTCAAATGACGGACGAGCGTGCTTCCGATACGGGAACTGAGATTCAAGAGAAAAATGTTACACATATGAATAGTACTTGAGAATAAACAAAAAACACCAATATGCAACTAAAATTGCAACTTGTCGAAACTTGAAAATAAATTTTTCTCTTCAATGCTGTGATATTTAGGCTACTATGTGTTTGCCAATGAAACAGATTAATTTGTTAATCATTTCACAATAAAGATACAGCTTAGGTGAATTCATGTTGGAGACATATAACATCCTAATTTGGTACCAACATCAACTAAAGATGCCATCTGGAGTATACGTATGCTCTCCTCAAACATATCCTAAAACTGAACAAAAGTTATTGGGTCCAACCAATTTAAAATATCAATATAATTTCAATTCGGTTTGATAGTGGGGGATTTCAAATAGCTATATCAGGCTAGAACCCAAACTTATAGGCCATCCATATAAGTTTCGAAGTGTGTTAAATGTAATTTGGCATCAATAAAATCAAAACAATGTAAACAAATTGAATATATTTGATTTAAATATTTTATTTTAAATCGAGTTACCTCAAACATATAGACCCCAACACAAACATATAAACCACCCAGATAATTTTTAAAAATATGTTAAATGTAATTTGACATCAATAAAATAAAAAAAAAGTAACTGAGAAAGTGAAAATAAAAACAAAATGAATATTTTTGATTACATTTGATTACATTTGATTACATTTTTGATTACATTTGATTACATTTTTGATTACATTTTATTAAATGATATTTATTTTAGAGTGAGAATATTATTTTTGGTGAGATATCAAACTATGATAATTTTTAAAAATTATTTTGATATAATATTTCTAAATAAAATAATTTAAGTAAACACACTAAATTAAAAAAATCAAAGAAATTGCAGAAATAAAAATTAATGCATTTTAATTTAATGTTGTCTTTATTTTAAAAATATGCTGTGGCTTCCAAAGAAGTAAGAAAAATATCAGAAAAATTGTGAAAATTCTGTTCATTGGACTTAAATGAAATTTGATAAAAACATTAATCAAAAAATACGTCACAAAAGAAGAACAATAAGCTTATGTTTTTGTGAAAAAAAATAGGAACATCAAAATAAACAAGATGAGAGCACAACAAAATCCTAGCTTCAGAATTTAATAAGCTATCGCTTCAGTATGGAATGTGATCACTTCTAATAGCTATATAGGCATGACAGAAATGTTTTCCGGATCAAACTGATGGAACTTATTAAAAATCAGTTAGCAGAAATACCAATTACTGTGCCAAGGCAATTAGACATACTGAACAGTTGTAAGAAGCGAGTTAAGTGCAGAAATACATCTCTCTAGAGAATTCCAAACAGGCCCAATCAGGTTCACGTCCATAGAATGAGCTAGCCAACCCTACGCCCAATAGTCTTCTCGCAAAGATAATACTCTACCAACTATGCTCTGTGGAGTCTAGAATTGTCATTTTGTTGGAAGAAGGAATCATTTACTACATCTGTAACAAACAGTAACAATGTCTCTTTGAACTATATAAAGTCAATACAGTCATTCCCACAGCCGCACTAGATATACCAAATATGTCTCTTTCATGTATATGACTGGGATTCATTCCATTCCATTCAAACATTATTCATTCCCAACATCCTTTTTAAGTCCCTTTGCAAACAAAATCTAGACTGATGAGCAAAAGTACAGACTTTCATTGACACGTGTGGCTGCCTAATTAAACCAATCATTTCAGTGACGTGATGGGGGGTACATGGACTTTTGGACGTGGTAGACTTTTGTATATGACCTACCTTCTTTGCGCAGTTGATGCCAGACTTCTTGTGGCTGCTACTACATGAGAAGATCCAAGGTGTGTTGCTGAAGAGTTCTATGTTCCTGGCAATTAACTACAAATAGCGGTTATCAGTTTTGCTTGAAACTTTAGGTCTTGCTTGACTGCATGTCATAGAAACTGATTCCGATTTTAGAAATGCATTCCACAATCTACGAACTATGAAAGGACTCACATTTAATTCTCTTACAACATAAGATTGATTTTGGATAAGATTAATTGATTAAATTCTTTAGATAAATGATGCCATCTCATCCACTATGCAGCTTTAAATGATTTTATTTTGCTACGATGCTTTTCAAGACTGTTTTCGGCCATATGTTCAATGATGTTAACTGACCGCAACTCTACTATTTTGTCAGTCATATTCTGATGCAGTATTACTTTTTACAATTTTTATAAACATTTACTTATTTCTGACAGCGTAATCCAGGGGTGGCCCACCCAAATGATCTTGCGGGCCACTTTCGAAATGCATCATAACTCCACGGGCCGCATATAAAAACGAACGCACGGGACTATAAAACGAACGCACGGGACGCATATAAAAACGAACGCACGGGACGCATATAAAACGAAAGCACGGGACGCACACTGTAAAAAAATATACCACACTAAAAATGAAATATAAAAATATACATAAATATAAACGAAATAAAAAAATGAAATCATTAAAAAATTTTTTATTTCAATAATGCGATATTTGTTTTTAATTTTTTTTTTCATGATTTCGGCAGTTAATTTTTGAATATATGGATGCACAAAAATATATTTTTTTTTAATACATTGGTTTTCACTACTTTGGCCATTCTAAAATAAATATATTTTGTAAAAGTGTGATAAATCTCACGGGCCGCAAAAATGTTCAAGGCGGGCAGCGGGTTGACCACCCCTGTTGTAATCACAACAAGGCCAAATGCGTGTAGAACATTTTTCCTTACTCTTTGGAAACCAATGTATTAAATATAAATTTAAAAATAATTTACAATAATCTGGTGACACTAGATTCTATTAAATTATTTGAATGAATTGAATAATAATAATTTTTATTGATGAGAATTTTCTTTTCTATCAAGATATTTAAAAACAAGTTATTTTTATAGTTTGCTCCTATTGTTATTTAAATACATACAAATTTAACTGGTAAACATTTAAAATGTAATGCCTTGTAAAAACTACAACAGATAAAAAAAAATTTTTTATTAAAAAAATTAAAAATTAACAATGGAAAATAACTATATATGATTTTAATGAATATTTTTTATATATGTTAACAAATTATGTACTTTTTTGATTAAACACCAAATGAAGCACATTATATAAAAATAATAAGCCACTTAAAAAATTATGAAAACTTAACACTGAAGAATTTATCAATATATATATATATATATAGATATATATATATATATGTATTTTCTTTATTCTAACAATTTTAAAAATACATGTTGATTTACATCATTATTCTAATGAAATTTAAAAGCAATAAAGTTCAAGAAAAAAGTTTCAATACATTCTAATTAAAATAATGATACTAAATGAAAGAAAACAAATGAGAAAAGAAAACATAAATTATGTTCGGCATTAAAAAAATTTTTCACTAATTCCTTTCTTTAAAGTTTTTTATTTTGCTTTTCCAATAAGCTTTTAAATAATTTTTGATAATAACATGGACCTTGATAAATATAATCTTAAATTGCGCGATTTTTGTAACTAATTACTTTCAGTTTTCGTTTTTTCTTTCTATTTTCCATTTTTTATCTCTTCTTTCTCAAAAAGTTTCTAAAAGAAAAAAGATTTAATATAAATTTTAGTAAACTTTAATAAGCCTCCTTTTTTATCATCACTACAATTTTCACTATTTTTTTCTGCTCTTGAATTTTTGATATATACATGTGATTATTAGAAAAATTTTTGAATTTTTTAAAAATCTATTTTTAAAATCATCTAAAATTGTAATATTGTTTTTCAAAATTAAGAATAATTTTTACTTTTTAATTAATTTTAAATCTTTAATTTAGTAATATGAAATACATTTCAAATTTAATTATATTGTAAACTGTTTTTAATAACAAATTTATAATTATATATTTATAATTATAAACATATAATTTCATGGTATCTTTTCTATGAAATATTGTTTCAGTAAACATTAATACCCCTCACTTGTATAACTATTTAATATTTATTTTAGAATTTAAAGCAAATATTTGTGGCAATTATATTTGTTTATTATGTTCTATAAAAATCAATTTCACCATTTTACAAAATAAACTAAACAGATAAATTGAATCACAGTTTTTTGTTTAATTTAAATTTTGCTTTATTTTTAAAGTTGTATATTATTTTTGGGGGCGTATGTTTTTATAATTTTTATCAACTGGTTATTACCTATAAAACTAACAAAAATTCCATATAAATAAATACAGATGGCTTGTGATCGTTATATAATACATGTTTAAAATTTTATGTTAGACGTATCCATTTAAGATTTCCATTCAAAGCTATTTTATTTCTTTATTTTTTCCATGTTTAACTTTTTTTAATAATATTTTTTAAGTGAAATGAACAAGTATCTTCAGTTTTAATGCTGAAAATCAACTAATGAAAATAATAGGAAGAGATGATTTTTCTTTCAATTTTTAGGATTTAAGAATTTCATCCTTAGAGTAGTTTATAATCTTACAGAATACAATTGTATATTTAAAAATGAATTCTATCGAAAAAAAAAAAAAAATTTATTGTTACGGATACATTAAATATCTTTTTGCAAAATATGTGATATTGATAAAATAAAGGTTTAGAAATCAAATAAGAAAAATATTAAAATAAATTAAAAATAATTTTACACAACAAAATTTAACAAATAATTTAATAAAATAGTTTAACATTTTTTTTTTTTTTTTTTTCAAACGAAGGATGTAAATATAAAAAACTGATAATTTTTATTATATAACTATTTATGATAAATATTTTCAAAATAACAATAATTAACGATAACTTTAATTCACTGCATTTTAATGAATGGAAAGAGATGAAGATACTCAAATTGAAGATGATTTGCTGTTGAAAAACATTTATGCTTTAATAAAATGATTTTTGACCAAACTTGTGATCATGTGAAGGATATCAGATCACTGTTTTAAAAACAGTTTTGCGTTTCATATTTGCTGCAGATTTTATTACTTTATTAAAATTAATAAGAATTAAATTTAATGAATATACTACAAAAAGATTTATTGATTAATTATCCTTTTATAATTAACTTTTATTTTTGAATGTGACTCTAATTTATCAATGAATGGCAAACGCAAGAACTAGTTTCCAATATTTTTTGAGTGGAGTTTATTTTTTATATTGAAGTTAACGAGTTTGATTCTTCGATATTTGCTTATAAAAATTATAATAATTTTTTTTTTTAATCTAAAAATTTTTTGGAAATTATAAAGTGAGATGGAAATTTATATTTATTCATGTTGCAGATTTTACAACTTTCTGATTGCTATTAGTTTGCTACTTAATTAAATTATTACAATATGTTTTATAATGATATTAAAAATTAAGTAATTAGATTAATTCTTATATTAAATGTTTCTTTCATAATTTTAATTCCGCAACATCTCTTCTATATCTAACTGACGAATATTAGTGTTTAACACTAATTTCAGAAATGAAATTCTTCTTAAAATATGATCTTATCTGTATATTTTATTGAGCCATCATGAAGAAATGTCTTAAGTAAAGAGAATGCATTTTTTGTTTCAGTGTGTGAAGGGGAAAAAAAAAAAAAAAAAAAAAAATTACACAGTTGAAGGAAGTTGCTATACTGAAATGGAAAAAAAAAATTTTAGCCATTTCCTAAAATCTATTTTCTTACTTGAATTTTGAAAGAGTAAGTTTACTATTTAAAGATGGAAGTCGCTTTTGCCTTGAAAATTTATTTTTCAAATACTACTTTTTTATATTATTGGTTTAGATACTATTTAGATGTAACGAAAATATATAAAAATTATTATTCAAATCTTTTAGTTTATTTATTAAACTATCATTATTCTATCATACTGAAATATATGAGATTAATGAAATAACTTATGATACGTTTTAATTTAAAAACTTATTTTACAAATATAATTTACAAAAATTATATTTTATTTTACATCTGTTTTAAACATCTGCCATTTAAAATTTTCATCGAAAATTTCTGATTTGTTGGTATTAAAATAGTAACAAGATAAATCTAAATTATTGTTTATTTTTATGCGCTTTAAAAAGTTGAAAAGATGTAATAACTAAACAAACGTTATTTTTATATTTATTTTAATAAAAGGGATAAAGTAAAAAACATTTATTTTTTCCATAAGCTAATGATTGTTGAATTTCATTACCATCTGCGCATATACATACAAATCCTAATAATGTAAGTAAACTGCTATTATCAATAAGATATGTGTATTTAATTACTTTTATTGAGCGATTACTATGTGATAGGGATAACAACCCGATTGAAGCTTCCGTAACGTAATAAAAAAAAAAAGTAATTTGGCTGAATTTGTGTCCATATAAAACGACAAAGATTCCTAAAGTAACCTGTACAACTTTCACAAAACAGGAACTTGGGCGGTGACATTTTCGACAGGTGAGGAAAAAGGCTGTTGCATGGGCGGTAGCTTTGCGTCACCTGCAGCCAATAAGGAACATTATCGCCGCCTGACGTCAAAGGGACTTCCGTTAATTGCCCGCAAACACACTGGGACCGGAATAAAGTAACCCTGTTTGCGACTTGCTTTTGGTGCAGAAATTTGGCTTCATGAAAAACTCGCAAAACAAATATCCTTTCCCACTTTTACTCAAACTGCACCTCAGATATCGAGGTACAGAGATGCCCGTAAAAGCAATTTATCGCCACTTTTGGCATTTATACTAAAAGAAAAAGAAAAAATGTTTTTATGTTTGTGTAATGATTTCATTTCAGTCGTTCTTTTTCGCTTTTTATTTTTCATTATTTTTCCCCCTTTTTGGTTGATGCAGCTGTTTCTTTTAATTTAAATGCAATCGATATTGGCGAAGTTAAAATTATTTCTTTAAATTGTATAAAAGATTATATTTGTATCAAATATAATTTTGAAAGCAATTTGTATGAAATAAAGTATGGAAATGTATTGTACTGGACAAACAAAAACCAAATAAATAAATAAATTAATTAAGAGCACTTGTAGTTTAAAACTAAGCTTGTTTAAAATATTTGGAAATATTTAAATATTTGGAATGGCTAAAATTTACTTTACAAAGTAGCTTCGATTACTAGAAACATTTGCTAAAAAAATGCTTGCGCCTATATGTGTCAATACATATTTTACACAAAATGTTTAGGCATAATATAAAATTATCCATTAAAAGAAACCATTTACAAGCAATTTATCAAACCCTTTTCACCTTTTATGCTGAGTTACTATAAGATTTGACCAAATACTAAAACATTTATAAAATCTATGTTATCCCTGTAACATTAAGACAGATGACTATTAAGACCCTCTATTAAGACAGATGTAAATTTTTTTAATGTATAATATATTATGCATACATTAAAACAGAATAAGAATCTTTTAAAAAATAAAATAATATAAACTACATAACAACTCTGACTTAGAAATAATACTGCAGAACTGAATATACTGCAGAGTCCGAATTTGAATAACGACTGTCTTGGTACTGCTTTAAACAGTTGTTTGTTTCATCTTAGTAATGGTAAATCGTTTAAACTCTTTAAATATGTAAAAATTCCATGTACTGATTTCTTCAATTTAAATATAAGCTCTGATTGTTCGTTGTACATGTCTAAAAATATTGAAGGTTTTACATTAAGAAATTGTATTTTTATTATATCTTTGTATTATATTTATGCATTTCACGTTTGGAAAACACTTCATTTCTCTAACTACCTCAAAAAAAAAAAAAAAAAAAAAAAAAAAAAAAAAAAATCAAAAAATTAAAAATGAAACTTTTTCCAAGAACAACAACAACAACGCCAACTTTTAATGTATTTCAATACCATTTCCAGAAAAGTTTAAATAACGCAAATGGGCTCTGCTAAAAAATTAATCCTGGCTTTACATAATTATATAATTTAATCATTGCATAGTAAAGATAGATAAGCTGTTGAATACCAAGAAATTTTGCTCTGCAGTGATTCTAAGCCATTGCAGGATACATGGAAATGAGTAGGCTGTTGGTCAAGAATGATTACAAATGATGCAATCTGATCCTCCTTGCTTTCGCGGCATATAAAGCGATATTCTTCTTCCTTTATTAAATCCAATCGTTTCAACCTATATAGAGAGAACGCTTTCGAGAAAAAGTGGAATTCCCTATTGAATAGGTCAACAAGGTTTTTCCATTTCCTTGGCTAGAGCGTCGGCGTGACCTGCTCTAGATTTGTCACGGGCCATGACTGCCAATACAGAGTCACCTGTATAGAATAGTACTGGTTGATACAGATATTTACCCCTTTTATGGACCGTGACTGAAAGCACCCCATCATATACCCTACTGTTCTTAACCGTTTTTCCTTTTGTTACTGTCAATGCCTATAGCGATTGCTTAGCTTTTTGTAGTTCTTTATTGTATTGGGCTGCTCGTCGACTAATACAACGAGAGGTCGGGACGGGCATAGGATAAATAGACAGGTATATGATAAAAATAATTACACATAATAACATACAGATATCTCTTTACTGTATGTTAATGAACGTTTTGCTAGAATTTTCTTGGCCATGACTACTTACAGAGTCACCTGTATAGAATAGAACTGGCTCATACAGATATATCTCCCCTTTGCGACCCTGTGGTGTCCATGACTGAGCACCACACCATTATGACCTACTGTTCTCAACTGTTTCTTTGTGCTACTGCCAATGCCTTTTTAGTGATTGCTTTTGCCGTTCTTTACTGTATTGGGCTGCTCGTCGACGAATGACCGAGAGGTCGGGAGATGGCATTGATAAAAACGATTACATCATAACGCCCAGATATATATATATATATTTTTGTTCTAATGCAGCTGGCAAACACTTAACCAGTTGTCTTGGTTGCCTGAAGGCAAGCGCTGCACAGACGTTGCTCACTTAGCACTCCCCAGTGGAGGTGCATGTAGCTTGAAGAAGAGTTTTCACGGACGCGGGGTAACAATACCTCCCGCAACGCTCTACGATCATGTTAGACCGGGACCTACGGTTTAACGTGGATTTCGAACCATTACAAACATCCATGGTACCGCCTCATTTAGCCACATGGGCCGAATTAGCTCAACCAGAGCGCTAGCACCTCGGCCATTCAAGCCCTTACCAAACAGATATTTCATGTTAATGATCGTTTGCAAGGAATTTTCTTTGTTGAAAAACACTAATTTTACAAAAAGGATATTTTTTTTTAATGTTCTTTTTACAAGATATTTTAAAACGATATCCAACTTCTTTTTCAGTATAGAATTTCAATGTTTATGATTACTGCGGTTTCAATTAGTATTCCAAAAAGGCCCATGTAAAAATTTTTGTTTAGCATTTGCTTTCGATAGATATCGACGGAATGAATCGTTTAAAAACGAGTGGAGGGGGGACTCACTTACATGAGACATCATTGCTTTTTTATCCTGCAGGGTTCCTTCTTTCGCTAATCACACCACTACCAATCGCATCAAATTCCATTAGGCCGTTTTCCCTCAGCTGTAGGTCCTATAATTAGCAACGCGGCCACCTATTTTTTTACGATGATCCATTGCATGCATTATTCAAAACCTGCGCACTAAACAGATCCGCGGAGGTGTTAGCGCCTGATAAAGGAACCCCAAATGGCGCTTTACTCCCACGTGACGTCATGTTAATGATCCCTGGTATTGTAAGATCTCCAAAAAGAAGGCCCTGATTTACACCGGGGCCCGGGTTCTCAAGGAATTAAAAGTTGTTTCCGACGACGACACTAAGCACTTTGTAACGAGACGGGGATAAAGAGATAGTCGTGCCTTTCGATTGGCCTTTAATTGTATCGGTTGGGCGGAATTCGAGAATGAAAAAATAATAAAAAATTAATATAAGAAAAAAGGATAGAATTGGTTTTTCATTTTTTTTCTTTTTTATTATGGGAATGAGTGATAAAATTATTTGAAAGTTTTTCTTTCATGTTCATAATGAAACACGTTTGAAATAGATTATTTAAATCTGCCAGTTATGATTTCCGCAGGTATTCGTGGTTATTAAAACTGTTATTGTTCGCAGCTTAATATACCGAACTCATTGTTGTTAATCCAAGTAAATGAAATGTGAAATTTTTTTATAATATTTTAATTTAAAATTAAATTAACGTCCACCAAAAAAGTATATAAATTAAAAATTTTTTTTTTGAAAATGATATTTTGAATTCACGTGCGATTGAAATATTAATATTGAGTAAAAACATAATTTATTTTTTTATTATTTCGGTTTTTTTTTGTTTCCTTTTGAATGAATTAATTTTTAAAAATTTATATTGATAATAATTACATTTATTAGTATATCATATAAATAAAGAATCTGTCTTATTTATAAATATTGAAATTTACTCTCCACTTCTTGAAAATAGTTCTTCTCTTCTCCTATAATATATTTATATATATATTGCAATATTTACAATAAAAAATCGATTATAAGTGAGAATGATAAAGATTAATTGATATTTTATATTTCTTACTTAATTACTAATTATTTGGTAAAGATTGACTACCGTTATTGCACATATAAATACATCACGCAATAAGTCTCCTGTATAGCTAAGAAAAAGAATTTTTTTTTTTAATTCAACTTATTCGTCAATATACTCTTTCTTCAAGAGTGATACATTCATCCTCCTGTAACTTTTCAATGCTTTTTTGTAAAACGATTTATCTTTTGCTCAAAAATAGTCCGCAGTTTCGGCAATCACTTCTTCATTTGAGCCAAATTTCTTTTCCTGGAGCATCTTTTTGATGTCTGCAAAGTCGCTGGGGCCAGATCTGGTTGACTTGTGACATGGGCCATTATCTTGGTGAAACAGCCCTTTTTTTCTCTTGGTGAAACAGCACTCTTAATTTCTACACTCAATCAATCTAATAATGACATGTAATTTTATCTTTTCGAGATAGTTGGTGAAACAAAATATGCGTGTCCCAAAAATATGGAATGCCATGACCTTGCCTGCTGATTTTTTAGTTTTTGGTCCTTTGGACGGATTTCACCGGCTGCTGTCCACTCAGATGATGATCATTTTGATTCAGGTGTGTAATAGTGGATCCATGTCACATACCAACGCAAGAAACCCTTTTTATCTCGCTTGAACAGCTCAAACAGCGCTCTGAATCGTCGACGTGTTGTTGTTTTTGGTCCTGGTCCATTTCGAAAGCAACTTACACATGCCAAATTTTCGTGTAAAATTGTAAACACACGACCTTTTGATATTTTTAAAGTGTTAGCTATCTCACGCAACTTCACATACGGTCTTTCAAAAATATTTTGGGAACTTTTACTGAACAACTGCCGACTTTTTGAGCGACCAGAGCATTCAGCATCATCGGTGTTTGTACGACCGCGTTTAAATTCAGCATACCAGTCAATAAGGTAGCTGATCTTTTCCGGATTTCCATTATTTGCAAAGCCTTCCTCCTAAATTTAGCAGTTTTTCGATGCAGAAAGGGCATTTTATGGC
The DNA here is from genome assembly GCA_021605095.1 of Caerostris extrusa. Classification (NCBI taxonomy): domain Eukaryota; kingdom Metazoa; phylum Arthropoda; class Arachnida; order Araneae; family Araneidae; genus Caerostris; species Caerostris extrusa. The sequence goes on along the minus strand of BPLR01001277.1, from coordinate 35,429 downwards.
AGTATGCATTATTGGTTGTGGACCGATGGCTGAGCGCACTGAATTTGCGATTCCAGTGTTTCGTGGTTCTGAGTCCCGGCGTTGCCATGGACGCTCTTAGCGCTCGAATCCATCTTTTAAACCGCAGGTCTCGGTATAATATGACTGTAGCACGTGTCTGGGCTGACAGCTCTACACCGCAAAATTAAAACCTCTCCCATCTCGTAAATCTGCCAGCAGGTAGACAGTCCCTGAAGCTCTACAATGATGTTGCGCCAATGATGATACAGATGTACCATATTCTTGGGCCCGATACGCCGTGTGACTTCTGAGTGCTTCGGTGCCGCAGGCTGCGGGTTCAAATCCATGCTGCGCATTTGGGTGGTTTGCCGTGATTCGGAATCCACTTTAAGCCGTGTAGATCCCCTGTCTTAATATGACTGCAGTAAAGCACACAGGACTGATAACCCTATCAAGCGCAAAGACCCTGTCTCGTCTTCCTCGGATCTGCGCAGGCGGATGGCCTTGGCTCCACCATGCTGTTGTGCGGTTGAAGGAGAGCATGCACTATTGCGCTAAGCTAAACATGAATCTTCGCTGAAGCCTTGTGAAAGTTATTTACACTGAGGTTCACGATCCTGAAAATGTCAAAATGTATTCTTTAAATCCAGTCTGAAGTCTCCTTGTTATCCAGGAGATAATCACATCATCCCGACAGCGCTTTTGTTTAACCCATGCAAGCTCACTGTAGAGATTAGAGCTCTGCCTCGATAATTAAATGGAAATCGACGGAAACGAAAGCGAAATGTCATCAGATGCGTAGCAGTCTCATTTCGGATCTCCAACAACAAAAGAGTTTCATCGCACGCTGAAGCGCCGGTGAGACGTCGCCAGGCTTTGCTATGCAGGGCCCACAGATGTGCTAAGCATGAGAATCTGTGGAGCGGCTCGACAACAATCTCGAAAAGCAAGAAAAACAGGGCGCTGCATAGTGCAGGCAGAATGGAGGCATTTGAAAAGCACTTTGTCCTCGCCACTTCAGTAAACTTGACGCTGCCTCTCCTCGGCTTCGACAGATGACAGGTAGGATAGTGCTCTCCTAGGGAAACAAGTGGGCCCTGCAACTCAACGCAGGATATCCAGAATGATGCAAAGCCACTCCGAAGTCTTAGAACTAGGCTACTCAGAACTTCATCCAGGTTATCTCAGTGCCTCCTGGTGTGGCTCCTTTTTATTGTGCAGATGGGAAGAATGAATCACTTGCGCGTATCGCATCTCGTGAATTAAAAAATAAACCATTCTTAACAGAGCTATTTACATATGGAAAATAGCATGATGCTTTTAAAACATAGAAATGCTGTTGTTGTGATCCTCACCCTGGCAGATATCTAGACCGTATGCCTTACGAACCCGTATGGACTCAAGGCTGAAGGAAAGGGGGGCAACTTCTGTTGTGATAGAGCAACGTAGGTAGATGTCTGACTTAGCTCCGTGACGGACCTAAGGTTTAAAGCGATTCCAAACAGCTACAAACATCCATGGCACAGTCAGACTCGAAACCTGTGTCACTGAGCGCCAGAGCGCTGATGACACCGATCATTCAGGTCCCAAAATATAGAAATACGACAAGAAATCAATATCACTTAAAAATATTACTGAAATATTTTTATTTAAATTAATATTATAGATTCTACTGAATTAACTTATTTATTGTATGAATAAAATTTATTTTTTGGAAAAAGAATTTTGAAGCATTATCTATACTTTATTTTCTGCATCTGTAGTTTACTTTCTGTTGTATCTAAAATATAAAGCTATCAAAATTAAAATTATATATAGATATATATATACATATATACCTTCTTCAATGGCGCGACAGCTCCATAATGGGCCAAGGCAGTCTACCTACTGCAGGTTCCGAAACAAGAGGTCTTTGTATAGTTTTTTCCTGGGTAGGATTGTCTGCCCTAAGCCCAAAAGAGTCATATTAAATAGGAACCTACTGATTAAACTGGATCCCCAACCGCTATAAACATCTATGCTACCGTCTGTAGCACTGAGAGCCAGAATGCTAGTCACTCTGCTATTACGTTCCCAAAATAAGTATTAGGTTGACAAAAAAAAAATTTAATTGAATCTGAAGGAATTGAATGGAGCATCTGAATTGCTTGTATGATCAAGCAATATTTCTGCCTGAAACACTATTTTCTAGACATTAACTTAAAGAAAAGAAAAATGTTTTAGTGATTTTAAAATATTTGAGTTTGTTAGATTAGAAGTTTAGACTTTAACAGGGATTCAATATAATGTTTTTCAAAGTTAGTGCATTCTTTAATGTTGGTGATTTTATAAATGATATTGAATTTTTGCACACAATAATTCTTAATGGTTGAGATTTTTTTTTTTTTTTTTAGAAATAGTGGTGCCTACGTTTTTTTGAAAAAAAAAAAAAATAAAAAAAAATATCAAAATATTTGCACTGATTGCCGAGATAACTAAAATTAAACGCGTTTTATTCCAGGAATTAATTTATTTATTGTATGAATTAATTTATTTTTGGTCAAAAGAATTTTGAAGCATTATCTGTATTTTATTCCGAATCTGTAGTTTACCTCTCTATTGTATCTCATTATATTTTATCTCATTTCTATTGTATCTCCCTTTTAACGTATCTTTTTTAAATGCTTTTAAAATATTACGATAAATAAATTTTTAATTTAATCGAAAGTTATTTCGTAAATTATTTTAAATCTTATAATTATAATAATCGTATCGAAATAGTTTTGTTTAAATCCATATTTCTAAGATTGTAAAGAAACCTATTTGAAACGCAACATGCTATTTGAACTTTTCAAAAATATTTTTTTAATATTTAATATAAATATGGTATTTATTTGTTATTTGCAAAATATATTTTAAAAAAATATATATGCATAATACACTTATTATATAAGTAAAGATAACCTAAATATAAAGAATACTAAAGCCATTAAATATTTCATAATTAAAAAAAATTAATAATTTTTATTTTTTTCATATTATTCTAAAAAATAGTGATAAAATGTGTACAAACAAATAATTTCCAATTTTTCGGGAATTTTAGCAATTTAATTTTGGTTAAAAACAATCATCATCTTAACTATATTTTTTCCTCGCAATCATACTGGATATGCAGAAAACATTTTGATTATAATGCATTTATACTATAGAAAATTATAAAATTAATAAATAAATTTAAGTAAGTTTTACAAATGAAAAACTGAAGTAATAATAAAAATTAAATTAATTTAAATTAATTTTTAAAAAAATTTCTTCTTAATAAAAAATAACAAAAAAATATTGTGTGTGTTTAAGACTCTTTAATTCCTTTTATTGATTACTTATTCAAAATTCAGTAATTTTTTCATAGAAGTACGAAAAATGTTTTTATCATACAAACGAATAATTTTAAAAGAAACAATAAAAATAAAGTGACACAAACCATCATAAATTTTTACTGAAAAATCATTAGAAATTTACTACATTTGCAAATGTTAATGATTTTTCAATAGGTACTCTATAATGTACTATGTACTCATGTATTTTAGACTCAATATGTACTATGTACTCTATAGATATTTATATACTTACGTACTTAGCACTTCAACTCAATAGGTATTTATTATTATACCTATACAAATACTTGTGCGATGGAGAAGTGCTGTTGTCTATAATGTTAGAGCTATCATATTTAGAAATCCAGATAAATATTTAAAGAAGATTAACACTAAAAGGATAATATTTTTACGGGCACATCTTATTAAATTATTTATAAAATAAATTACAAAATAAATTTTATTTCATTAATCACAATTTACGAAAATTTTTCAGTCCATAGGAAAAAATGTTATGAAAATTTTGAAATCTCTTTTCATCAATGTTTTTAATTTCACATGAATCTTTAACCTTATACTTGGAAATTTATTTAAATTACGATAGAAAAGTCAGATAGTAAAATAATAATTTAAGATTTAAATTCTATTTAAAATTAAATATTTTAGAATTTAGCAATTTAAATTATTTTTTATAAAACTTTCTTAATGCAAATATATCAATTATATCTATGGAAAAATCAAAAAAGTTAATTTTAGTATGGTTAAAAAAACTTTTACATACATTCTTTCATTCATATTTTTAGATATTTAATTAAATTTTCTTTTATTAATTTTTATCGTAATATTTTGTTTTTGTTACTATTTGTCTGGGGTAAAAGAGATCTTTATTTTTTATCTCTATGTAACCAATATCAATCTTATTATAATGTACAAAATAAAAGAAAAAAAAAAAAAAAACACTAAAATTAAAAGCTTCTAACTAATGCACTTCTAAAGGACTACAATTAAAAGCTTAGCAAACTTCGAAACAATCAAACACTCGAGATCACTTGCTTTTTGTCTTAAATTATTCTTTTAAAAATTAATATTTAATATTTTAGAATTTAGTAATTTAAATTATTTATTTTAATATCTAAATTATTTTTATAAACCCTTTCTTAATGAAAATAAGTCAATTATATCTAAAAACTATCTATGGGAAAATTTAAAAGCTAGCTTTATTATGATTTAAAACTCTTTCCTACATTCTTTGTTTTGTATTTTTTACATTGTATTGAATTTTCTTTATTAATTTTCATCGCAATATTTGTTAATATTTTGTTCTTGGCTAAATAGATCTTTATTTTTTATCTCTTATGCAATCAATCAATCTTATTGTAATCTACAAAATAAAGAGAGTGACGTTCCCTTTATAAAGCACCACAATTAAAAGCTTACAAGCAAACTTCGAAACCCTCCATATTTTTAAAAAATAACATTTAATATTTTTTAGAATTTAATGATTTAAATTATTTATTTTAGTATATAAATTATTTTTATAAACCTTTAATGAAAAATATTATCAATTATACCTAAGGAAAAAATAAAAAAGTTAATTTTATTATGTTTAAAACTTTTCGTATATTCTTTGTTTTATATATTTTTTTTTTAATTTTTTATCGCAATATTTAGTTATTATTTTTTGCTGAAAAAGCTCTTTATTTTTTTAATCTCTTACGCAATCAATATCAATCCTATTGTAATCTACAACATAAAGAGAGTGATGTTCACTTCTAAAGCACCATAATTAAAAAGCTTAGAAGGAAACCCTCCAAAACACTCGAATCCTCGCTTTTGCCGCTCACAAAAGATAACATGCATCATTTGGCAGCGTTCCTTTTTCAGCGAAAATTTAGATCGGGAGCAACCCTTGTGCCAACACAGAACCGCTTGTTGAAAGCCAGTCGCGGACCTGCCGCTGACCTCTCACCGCCAAAGGAGCAGGGGAGGGATAATTGGGGGTCGGCGGATACAACCCTAACCACGCCCCTCGTCCATATTTCTCTTTCCCCGCGCCGTGGCGACAATCCCTTGGCGACCGAAAATCTCCTCCAGCACCTCTCTCTCCCGAGACAAGGGGCTCTTCATTGCTGGTCCGATGGTGGTGGAAAGTGCATGAAGACCTCTGTTGTTGTGGGGATCCGTGCAAAGCGTTGGACAAAGTTTTCATCTGTTGTTATTCCGACATAAGGAAATATTGTTCAAAGGGTTTCTCTCCAAGAAGCCATTGTGGACTCTCTGAAAAAGACATTGATGGTGCCGCAAGAATATGAGGTATTGTGTGGTTGACATTTATGTCCATTAGAAGCGGTGTCGAGTTTTTCTAGGTGTTGAGGTGGAATGATAGATGAAAATAATCTTTGATACTTATCACGCTTCAGTTGAACTGTTCTTCTCTCTCTCTCTGTGCATTGTAGTTTTTTATTTTCTAAACACTTGAAGTGATTAGAGAAAAAGAAAAAGTAAAACTTATTTACTTTGTGAAATATTTACTATTTGCCATCACTAAGATAAAATAAAAAAAAGACTAATATTTGAAATTTCGTGAGACTTTATTCTGGAACTGTATATGGAAAAGTATAATTTATATAAACATTTTATACAAGAACTATAATTTTATAGAATCTAGTATTTCTTAAAAGAAATTAATGCATACGTATAATGAAAGGACCTGGTAACAGAATATGCAAAGCACTGTTGAAATAACTTTTAAAACTTGAGCAATCAACCATCAACTTTAATTTAAAATAATCAAACCAGTTATAAAAGATAATATAACCATAATAATAAAAAAAAATTGTACTGCTCTTTCTTCTACACCCATTTGAACTTGGAGTAAACCATCTGCTATGCATGGTGGTACTTAACCCAGAAGAACTCGAGTGATACTATAATATGATGGACAGGGACGACTGCAAGCACGAGTACGACGACGACATGGACGCGGGCTCCTCCGGCGGCGGCTCGCCGGGCGCCTGCGAAGGGCTGTCCCCCGAGAGCGGCCACGGCAGCATGGCGGACGCCCTGGACGCGAACCCGCGTATCCAAGCGGCGGTGTCCAAGGTGCTGCAGAGTTACGATTGGTCACTGGTGGCCAAGACCTCCCGGCAGGGCGGAGGGGACAAGAGGAAGCCCCACGTGAAGCGGCCCATGAACGCTTTCATGGTGTGGGCCCAGGCCGCCAGGAGGAAGCTCGCCGACCAGTACCCACACCTGCACAACGCAGAGCTCAGCAAAACACTAGGAAAACTATGGAGGTGAGAGTACATCAATTACTATCAATCTATATAATGATATCTATTGAATATATCTGAACAATTGTATATCTATCTGCTATTGAAGCTATCTTAACAATTGTTTGGAGAAGTGAGTTAATTAAACCATGTGCATACTTTTATATTAAAAATTTGATCACAAAATAATCCAGAAATGATGCGTAAATTGCTTAGTTGCATTTATTAAGCCTTAGTTATTAGTTGCATTTATTAAGCCTAGTTATTAGTTGAACTTCACTGTTTAATATATGTTGTTCTACATTGGACAGTTTTTAAGAATATCTCTTTTATCATTGCAAACTTTTATATTAAACATTTGACCATAAAATAATCCATAAATGCAGCGTGAATTGTTTAGTTGCATTTATTAAATATTAGTTATTAGTTACATTTATTAAATATTTGTTATTAGTTGCATTTATTAGTTAAACTTCACTGTTTAATATTTATTCAACTACATTGGCAGTTTTTAAAAATATCTTTTTTTTTATCTTTGCAAACTTTTATATTAAACATTTGATCATAAAATAATCCAAAAATGCTGCATGAATTGTTTAGTTGCATTAGTTAACAGTTGCATTTATTAGTTAAACTTCACTGTTTAATATTTATTGATCTACATTGGACAGTTTTTAAACATATCTGTTATCATTATATGGATGTTAAAAGTATTTTTAGTTAAAATTACTTATGTTTTGAATTATATTAAATAATTAATGTAAAAGATCCTGAAAAATAAAATTTTCTATTGAGTTTATTTTTAAATAAGAACTTTATATTCTTTCAATGCACTTTCAGGTAGTTGCGAAATGGAATTGAGAGTGAAAAAAATTGTAAAATTTCAACAAAAAATAATTGTGTATGAAAATATAAGTTTGCTGGTAATTATAGTATTAATAATAATTCATAATAACTATGTAATTTTGAGAATGCAATTTTTATCAAAACTATCATTTTTATAAAACCATATATTCAGTAGCTGTTATTAAAAAATTGAATTAATTAAAAATATTTGATAAAATTCCTCAATTTCATTTATATTTTGTTCGTTTTCTTGTAGAAAAACTAGATATTCGAAAGGGAAATTTATGATATAAATTAACACATTTCATTTATAAAGTAAATGCTTTAAGATTTGGTTTTTGCAATTGAATTAAAGAATTCAAATTTCGAAAATTTTAGGCTTTTAACAATACTCAAAAACGGTAAAAATAAGAATACTATTTTATAAAAATTAAATAAAAAGAATTCGCATTTTCTAGTTAACCAAAATTCTTTTATATATATGCTTTTTTTAAATTATTATTTATTATTTTTGATATAATGAAAAATGCTTTAAAATTTCTCCATAATATCGTTATTTTCTCAAAGAAAATATTTTATTTTTTTAGCATATCCAGTTTAAGTATTTTGATGCCAAATACTAAAAAAATTCAAATATTGTGCGATTTTCTTATAAAAATGAAGAATATCAAGTGCAAATAGAGTCTGTAAATCAAAATCATTATCCATACTTTGTAAAGATTAATACGCTTAAAATTTATGAGATTTTAGGTAATTTTAATAATAGCCTTTAAAAAGTTTTTTTGAGTGATGGAACCAGTTTCAAAAATATTTTTTTTTATTACATTGTTACTATTATTTATTACTATTAGAAGTTAACAATTTTATAAAAACTTCACTTTTTAGCATTTATTGATCTATATTGGACAGTTTTTAAACATATCTTTTATCGTATATATTATATGAATTTTCAAAGTATTTTATTAAAAATTCTTATGTTTTGAATTATATTAAATAATTAATTTTTAAAAAGGATCTTTAAAAAATCGAAATTTTCTATTAAATTTATTTATAAATGTGAACTTTATACTCTTTCAATGAACATTCCTATGTGATAGTACAACAATCGATCTATTTATAGTTCGATTTCAATAAGTAATGATTATTAGTATTGATTTCCTATAACTTATGTAATATTACAATAAATAGATTTAATCTAATTTATGATGATTCATTGACTGAATTGTTGTTATTGAGAATCAACATTTTTGAAACATTTGAAAAGACAGAGACTTTTTTTGTTGAAAGACACGCTACCTTTTCTTTAAATATTATCATTACCAAAGTAATTTTTTGAACATTATTTTCGTAATTTCATGATGTATTGAAAATCTGAAATTACATGAAAGTGTAAAAAAGAATGTTAAATAATGGAAATAATAAACTCATAAATAATAAATTTATCTACATAAGTTATTCAAAATTCATAATTAAAAATTTTAATAAGTAATTTTCTATATTTTTATGTACTTTTTGTCATTTTAGGATTAGATTTAATATGACTATTCTATAGTATTAGTTATGATTTTAAATAAAGAAAGGTACTTAAATTTCCTAAAAAAATTTGTGAATTTATGAGGAATGTTAAATGATTGAAATAATAAGCTAATAATTGATAAATCTTTCTACATAAGTTATTCAAAAGTCATTTTTAAAATTTTAATAACTATTCGCCATTTTAGGTTTATATTTAATATGATGATTTTCAATAAAATATTAGTTATGATTCTAGATAAAGAAAAGATGTTTAAATTTCTTAAAAATTTCTTTTCAATTTACATGAAACGTTAAATAAATGAAACAATATGCAAATAAGTGATACATTTTTCTACATAAGGTATTCAAAATTCATTATTAAAAACTTTCATAACTAATTATCCATATTTTTATGAACTTTTTGCAATTTTAGGATTAAATTTAATATACTGATTTTATAAAATATTAGTTATGATTCTAGATAAAGAAAAGGTGCTTAAATTTCTTAATTTTTTTTTTTTTATGTTTACCAGGAATGTTAGATAATTGAAATAATAAGTTAATAAATGATAAATTTTTCTTCATATAAGTTATTCAAAATTCATTATTACAAATTTTAATACCGATTTTTTTACATTTTTATAAACATTTTTGTTATTTTAGGATTAAATTTAATATGATGATTCTCTAAAATATTAGTTATGATTCTAGATGAGGTAAAGGTGCTTAAATTTCCTAAAAATGTTTTAAAATTTACAAGGAATGTTAGATAGTTGAAATAACAAGCTAATAAATGATGAATTTTTCTACATAAGTTATTCAAAATTTTAATAACTACTTTTATGAACTTTTTTTGTAATTTTGGATTAAATTTAATATATTGATTCTATAAAATATTAGTTATGATTCTAGATAAAGAAAAGGTGCTTAAATTTTCTAAAAATTTTTTTTTAAATTTACCAGGAATGTTTGATAATTGAAATAACAAGCTAATAAATGATAAAATTTTCTACATAAGTTATTCATAGTTAAGAATTTTAATAACTATTTTCTACATTTTTATGAACTATTTTTGTCATTTTATAGTTAAATTTAATATGATGATTCTGTAAAATATTAGTTATGATTCTAAATAAAGAAAAGGTGCTTAAATTTTCTAAAAATTTTTAAAATTTACAAGGAATGTTAAATAATTGAAATAATAAGCTAATAAATGATACATTTTTCTATATAAATTATTCAAAATTCATTTTTAAAATTTTAATAACTGATTGACGTTTTGAGGTTAAATTTAATAGGATGATTCTATAAAATGTTAGTTATGATTCTAGATAAAGAAAAGGTGTTTAAATTTTCTAAAATTTTTTTTAATTAAATATGAGTTTTAAATTTAATTATGCAAGTTTTGAAAATGTCGATTACATTTTGATTTTTTAAAATTATATTATGTAGCTGCATTTAATTAAATGAAATGAACAAATCAGCTAAGCACTTTACGTATTATTTCATGATATACAATAAAAAACCATTCTTGAATTAAATAAAACAAATAAAAATCTTAAGGGTAAATTTTCGTGATTATTGTATGAAATATAAATTTATTTAAACTTCAAACATTTATTATTATACATGCATTCATATTTATAACTTTAATATATATTAATCGCATTCCATATTCGAATTTATTTCTTTTAGATTTCTAAAAATTTTTAAAAAATAATGTTTGAATTAAACTAAATATTTTAAATCAAACAAGACAAATTCCAAATCCTTTTAAAAATATAATATTTAAATTTCTCATTTAATAAAGTTTACAGTTATCTTAACTAAAACTAATGACGTTTCATTCCGAGAAAATTGCTGGAGTTAGTGCTTCAATTTATTTAACTTTTAAATGTTAGAAGGGTAACAAAAGAAAATTTTGAAATAAGGATGAATTAATAAGTTATAAGAATAAGTAATGTTTTAGTTATGACTTAGTTTATGTCATAAAAAGCAGACATTATTTATAGTATAAAATTTCATATAAAGCATTTATATGGAATATCAATTCTTAAATAATTTAATTGTAGTATCAGACGATATTTTGCTTATTTAACTAATGTCCATAAATTCAAATACAATGCATTGTACTTTGTATAAATTTGTTTGTTTTTATTCATTACTTTTTAAAATTTATTAAAAACGTGGATCTTTAATTATTATTTGCTGAAATAAACTATTAATTTCTAAAAATTGGCGTAATTATTGTTATTATTTTTTTCCTATTGAAAGTTGTTGATCTAGTTATTCATTAGAAAATTTAAGCCTTTTTAAAATATATTTTTTATTGGAACTTTTGGAGATATTTAATAATATTTTTTAAATCAAATGCCATACATCTAGGAACATTGAATTATGAGTATACTAAGAAATTAGTAATTATTGCTAATTATTATTTTTTTTACTGAAATACTTAAAAAGAATTTTGGAATTTTTTTTTTTTTTTTTTTTTTTTAATATAGGAATTAACGTAGGCACTTGCTAAATTAGTTAATCCATTATTGAATTTTCTCTTTTTATTTTAAAAGAAACTTTAATAAAATATTTAATATATTTGAACATTTAATGTATTTTAATTTTTAATGTAAAATAATTTCCTTAAATAATCAGCCTTATTTACAAATAAAGGATAAAATTATTTGATCTTCAATAATAAATATTTTTACCTAAAAGTAATTAAATTTTTCTATTTTCTCTTATGAAACTTCCTAATAAAATAATTCAAATATTTATGGAAGTTTTTTTAAGAGATTTGTACTATAATCAACAAAACATATAAACTGTAATAGTTTTATAAAAAAAAGTCAGACAAATAGTCAAATACAGTATCAACACAACATAGAAAGAATTGCATAGTTAAATAACATTAAATGTAGGTAAAAAATATTTCGAATTGAAATTTTGATAATTAAAATAGCATAATTTTCTACAAATTTGTCAAATTGCCCTTTTGTTTTTAAACATGGAAAAAACTGTAGCTCTCATTTGATATAGCCATACGATCCCTAATATTATAATTATTATTATTATAGTCGTATTTTCCCATCATATGACAGCGACAATTTCAAAAACTATCCTGTTCTTAAATTTATGGAAAAATGATTTAAAAAAATGCGTATTATTTTATAACATTTTTCTATTTTAAAAATGGAGTTAATCCATTTAAAAAATGAGAGTCTCTATAATGCAGAAAATTGATTTGATAACTTCTGAATTAAAATCGAATTTTTGGAAGTGTGGCATATTTTTGAATTAATATCACAATGCAATAAATTTAGATGTAATGTCAATTTTCGACGTATTTCTTTCTCTAAAGTTCCTTAGTTCGTTTAATTCAGTTTAAATATAAAAAAATAAATAATTATAATAGCATTCAATAATTAAAAAAAAATTTAACTTCACAAAAGGTCTGTTTTTCTTACTTATTATTATTATGAATATTATTTTTTGAAATAAATTTACTACTGAATATAACATTAAAAAAAAATAAGAAAGAATTTTGGGGGAAAAAAACGTATAGCTTAGAAGTCATTTAATAAATTTGTGAAATTTATTTTTTTAGATTATAATATTTCGCACTTAAGTTTCCCTATGTAGAAAGGTAAAATATGAAATTAAACGCATATATTTTTAATAGAAAATTCTTGAGTTTGATAAAAAATTATAACATTTTATCAAATGCAATTCTTTTTTTAGTGATCTATTGAATTGACAGAAGAATTAAATAGAAATAATTCGTAATCGATTTAAGTATGTTCGGGATTGCTTTTAAGAACTATTAAGAAAGGAAACATTATTTTTAACAGGATTTTTATTTTTTTTACTTTAAAATAGCTACTTTTACAAAAGACCTGGAAGTCAAGAAAAATAACTAAAATGATAGGGTGATAAGTTTTTATATGAATATTTATAGTTATTATTGAGAATTAATAGAGCTATTAATTTGAACATTATAAAATTTATTTTTAGGTATGAAGATTTTTAAAAATATGTAGAAAATTAATAATAAAATAAATTAATAAAGATATTTTTTTTTATTCACTATTTTTTTTTTATTCAATTTGTAATTAGAGTTTTTTTTAAATTTATGATGTTTTACTATTATTATATTGAATTTAAGAATGCTTCTACAAATTTGTTATTTGAACAGCCAATTTTCATAATTACTTCCAAAATAATGTGAAAATACATATTTTTACAATATACGGTTTTTTTATAAAACGTTATTAATTAAACAAATATTAACTGGAGTACTGTTGAAAATTTTTAATTTATTGATGATCTGTATTTCACAATGGAAACAGCAAATTTTCTTTACATGTATTCAAAAATTAATTAGGTTCTTTTTACATAAGATTAAGAAATGATTTTTAATAAACAATCAAAAAAATAGGAATCAAATATTTTTTATTAATTAATACGAATTCAGATCTTTTGCATTTCATTTATCATAATAGTTATTTTACGTTAAAATTGTGATTTTTAATTTAAATAATCAAAGAAAATATATATGAAGGATACAATATATTACCATCTTTAATTGTATATAAATATAAAATTATAAGTACGAAATATTTTTATAAAATGGCGAAAAAGTAATAAATATTTTACTGATAATTCAGATAGTAAATTATTACTCTACTTGACTCTCTAAAAATAATTGGTTCACTTAACAGTTGAGAATATTTATTTACATTGATAGAAACACATTTTAGACTAAATTTTAAACAATATTTTAGACATTTTTAAGCCAAATATATCTAACTTATGAGAAGTATTAACAAAGAAGTTTAGCACTATCAGTCTTTATAAATTATAATTAAATATGCTTCACTTAATAAAGATTATGAAGAATTCATTCCTTAAAATTTCAAAATTCCAATAAATAATCCTCAAAATTATGAAATTATCCCCACAATTTTATAAATTTATGATTATTTTATTCTGAAAAAAAAAAAATATTGTTATTTTTGAAAATGTAACAATTAAATCATGTTTTTAATCATTCGTTGTCAGTTTTCTTTCTTTTTTTTTCGACTTATCGCTATTTAATTTGTTGTTTACATATTATTTTAAAATTGGTAACTGATACAGGAGAACATAATGTTTCAAAAATTTTTAGAATATTTCAAATATTTATCTCTTTATTACTCAAGAGTCTTTGATCGAGTTCTTCAATTATTCCTAATTTTAATATTCATAAACATTAATATCAACTATTGATGGAGCTTGTTTTTTAATGTAATTATAAATAAACTATGACACCAATAATCTGCAGAATTTCTGTTACATACAGTATACCTGCTAAAACGATATATGTTTTGTCTTTATTATATCTGATTAATTGCTATTTAATTAGTAAATTGATAATTTAACTATTCATTGTAATACAAATTTAATAATCCCATGATATATGATTTTTAAACAAAAACGGAGCAATGTTTACTCATTACAAAGATTAAAAAGTAATGATATTTATGGATGCATGATTTTCAAAATATTTAGATCAATACTTTTAAAATTTAGTATAATTTTTGATTTAAAAACAAAACTTATCAAGAAAAAAAGTTTTTCAATGTAAGGTGATTATAATAACAAAAAAAAAATTTGATAAATCATGCATTGATTGAATAAAAAGATTCTATTTCGTGATTATTCTAAATAAACAATTCAAAAATTCTTATTTTAGCTGTATAGAAAAGATATAAATTGTAATCGATTAAAAGAAAGTCTTTTTCTAAATGATATAAGTTTTATAATTTCTAGCACATTCGTTTCTTAAAGTCAAGTTTTTCTCCTTATCTTGTTTGATGTAAAGAAAACATGATTTCCGTCGTAAATTCACATAATATAATTGACATAATTAATCCGTTTTCAATATTGAGTTTCATCAGTGTTTTGAATTACATTCGTTATTAACTAGTTGAATTTTCTTATTAAGTTAATCTTATTTTTGTCCTATTTATTTTTTGATCGAATATTTATTTATTATTTTTTTAACGACATACGATTTCTTTATCAACAGCAAGCTCTAATTTCACTAAATTATCTTTTATTAACTTTTATCTAATTTCACTAAACTTTTCACTTTTTATAAAAATACGCTGATAACTGTTTTTTCAAAAATTATCTTGTCTTTCCTCTTTATCAAAGAAAATTCTATCTCATCTCCTCTTGCAAGTATTGTGTTTCAATCATTAAATATCATAATAGAATGCAATAATATAATAATTGTAGTTTTTTAAACTCGGTATTAAGGTATTCAATTACTTTATTTATGATTGCAAATCTCTCCTTTTTTTTTTAAATACAACAATACATTTTAATATTGTTAGTCCTCAATGGCCATAATTTCATTGATCAACTGCAAATCTTTTCTTAAATACAACAATAATGCATTTTAATATTGTTAGTCATCACTGGTCATCATTTCATTGATCAATTGCAAATTTTTTTTTTTTAATACAACAATAATGCATTTTAATATTGTTAGTCCTCAATGGTCAACATTTCATTGAACAATTGCAAATCTTTTTCTTTAAATACAACAGTAATGCATTTTAATATTGTTAGTCCTCAACGGTCAACATTTCATGGAACAATTGAAAATCTTTTTTTTTTTAATACAACAATAATGCATTTTTTAGTCCCCAATAGCCATACTTTCATTGATCAATAGCAAATGTCTTTTTTAAATACAGCAATAATGCATTTTAATATTGTTAGTCATCAATGATTCATTTCATTGATCAATTGCAAATCTTTTTTATATTTTTTATTTTATTTTATTTATTCATTTTTGATCAAGGAAATGATGACCATTGATGACAAAAAATATTAAAAAATGCATTATTGTTGTATTTAAAAGAGAGATTTGCAATCATAAATAAAATAACTTAGTACCTTAATACAAAGTTTAAAAAACTGTAATCCTATATTATTAAATTCTATTATGGTATTTAATGATGCAAAAAAAAAAAAAAAAAAATTCTCGCAAAAGGACTTGAAACAGAAATTTTCCATTGATTACGAAGTATTGTTAGTCATCAATAATATCTATACTTTTTATCGTCTGTTTTATAATGAGAAATTTTTTTTTGTGCTATTAAAAAATATTTGGTTTCTCTCGTAATTTGATAGAGCCAAATTAAAAAAAAAAAATCACAACTGCATAAATACTGCGTTAAAAAAGAATTTAATATTTTGGTCGTTATTAACAATTTTGTCTACATCCAAAGGTTCTGCCATTTTATTTTTCAGTTAATTAAAGCTACCGTATTTTTATATGCTAGAAATGCACAGCATTCTACTTTCAGCATACTCACGCCTTCCTTAGGGGTTGGCCTCGCCCTACAGTTTAAAAAAAAAAAAAAAAAGAACTGACTTAAGAAATTAAAACTATAAAATACGACCGTGCATCTCACTCCATAATCTCTACTTTTAATTTAAATCGCATTTCCTTTCATCTGCCTTTGCACATTAAAACTTCTACAAATCTTTCACATCTTGCTGAATCATTTTAAAAGAGTGGAAGCAAAAAAACTGGAGTGAAAACAAATAATAAAAACAAAAAAAACTTGGAATATAATTCTCAAATGGAGCCATTAAAACCCTATATCATATACATCACTTGCTTAAAAGAAAAATTAAAAAGAAGCCGCGGGTAGAAAAAAGTAAAAGTCGCCATCAAGATAAAATACCTCTGTAGGAATTTACTGGAGGAGAAGAAAAATAAACATGCCCACGAAATTGAGTCAGAAAAGGCTTAATGGCGTTGAGTTAGTGGTTGGAGTTTTATAGTAAAATTTTTTTATTAAAAGTGGACTTATATTTTTATTTAATCCAGTTGATATAATTGGTTAGGGATTATTAAATTTTAATAGAGTATGTTGTAAATCATAAGCAGAAAAACAAAATTCTTGTTTTATAAAACCCTTATTAGACCTATTTTGGTCTATGACTCTGAAATTTGGACTTTTTGGCAAGATCTGAAGAGGCCCATTTGGGTATATTTGAGTGAAATTAATGCTTTAAAATGTTTATAATGTTTTTTGTTATCAGTGATTATTAGCACTTTTTAAACTATAAATATTTCAAAAGAGTCTACAAGTGAATTAAGAACTTTTTGTGTAATAAAATGTATAATGCTTCTGACAGAATAAACCCTTATAGACAGGTCAGCTATTTAAGAGAGCGTTAGAGTGAGAGAATTTTTAGTAAAAGATATTAAATGCAATTAAGGAAATATAACAAGCATGCTATATCCACTAATATAAGCAGAAAAACCCAGACTCTTGTTATGCAAAACTCTTATTATACCTATTTTGGTCTATGGCTCTGAAACTTGAACTTTGGGCAAGATCTGATCAGGTCCATTTGGGTATGATTTAAACGAAAGATTTCAAGGGCTATTCTTCGAGGTGTTAAAGAGGAAAGTGATTGTTGACGAAGTCGCACAAAGGTTGATATATATAAATGCTATAAAGACAGCTATACAGATAAGAATGCTATACAGATGCAACGAAACTATAAAATTAGATAATAATGAAAAACTATAAAATTTATTAAGATTAATAGATTAAAACTGGGCTGCTCATGTATTTAGAATGAATGATTTAAACCTTTGTAAAAAGGATCGTTTTGCAAAGAAGCAAGAGGACGACCCAAGTTGCGATGGATAGATGTAGTGAGAAGGATTTTGTTGTACTAGGGGTTAAGTTGAGGACCCTTTTCACCCAGAGGAGTGTATTCGTCAAAGAGAAAGCTTTGGCCCACTCTGGACTTCGTGCTATTGATAATGATGATGAGTATGTGCAAATTAATCTGCAGCCTAATAGTAGCTTGAAGAGCTAGCAAATGAGAGTGCATAAGTTTCAATAAGTCTTTTTAAAAATGAGGTAGTGATAGGGTTGGTGAGCATGTTGGGTTGGTGAGCTTGCATGTTTCATGGGAGTTTTCTTTTTATTTTCTTCCATGCACCCTTATAAAGGGATGTAATTGGTCAGGATTATTAGATTTGAATAGAGTATGTGTAAATGAATCTGCAGCCTAATAAAAGCTTGAAGATTAGGTTTAGTTTACTTTAGTTTGTCGCTCTACTGTCATTTTGTGCAAACTTTGGGCTAATTAGATCGGTACCTACAGTTTAAGGAGGATTCAGAACCACCAACAAACAGCCATTCCATCGTCAGGATTCGAATCTGAAGCTCTTGGTTTCAAAGCTCAAAGCTCTAGCCAATTGGCCATCAGGCCGCAGTAGCTTAAAGAGATAGCATACGAGAGTGCACAGGTTTTAAGCTTCAATCCGTTGCTTTCTGAAAGGAGATCATTTGATAGTGATTTGGTTGGCTATTCCTGTTGTACAGGAAGAACTTGAAGCTAACCTATGTGCAATTAAAAATATGTCTTTGTTAGTACCATACAAATTGCAAAATATATTCGTCAAACAATGTTTCTAAATCACATTAAGTAAAAAATTGTCAATTAACAAAAATATTTTAAATATATATATATATATAATGTTAGATAATTTTTATATTAAGTCCTGAAAATGAAAACCAATAAATTAGAAACTTATTACAATAAAATACTACATAGTTACTATATACTAAAAGGATCTGATATTAAATAATTTTTACATTTAAAATTACTTTTAAGGTTATTTGTTCCTTAATTTGGATTGTGAACTCTTAAATTATAATGATAATAATTTATAAATATATCAACATTTAAGGTACATTGTTGAATAATCACTATTTTTTAACATTCTCTAAAGGTATAGACTCATTTCAAATAAAAAAAGATATTCATGTCTCGTTAAAAAATTTTATGATATGCATGAATTGTCTTTTTAAACTAAAATTTTAATTCTTTTATTCAAAAATAGTTGTTGATACACTTAAAAGAAACAAATCCTGCACTTTACAAGCAGTTTAAAGTATACTTTCAGCTGTTGTTCAAGGTAATCGGATGATCAGCTCACATCTGATATATATAAGTTTTGGACTTCTACGGAATTATAAAGTTAACATATCAGTTATAACCGTAGCAGGAAGTCGTAACGGACACTCGATTAAAATAATCTGGCAACTAAATTAACAGGATTACAACAGAATGGAAACTCTTAAATAAGGCAGAACAAGACAAGTGACTCATGATATCGGCAATTTACTGTCCAGAATTCCCAGTTAAGTGTCTTTTGTGAGAGTTATGGATTTCTAAAGCTTCAATTGTTACGATTTTAAGCATGTCCTCTGCAATATCCTTCACTTACTTAGAGTTATGGAACTGACTGAGGAATTCTCCCAAGGGCTGCACGTGTAGTGGATAAAACAAACTGTTAGGGAGAGTTATTGTGTTGTTTTCTGCAGAATAATTAATTCACGTCACGCTTTGTAATATCACAGACAGGTAAATTATTTTAAAGATGAATTAACTTTCAGTGCGTGAAAGACGCAAAAATCAATTTTAAAAAGTTATTGGAAATTTCCATATAAAAAAAAAAAAATTATTTATTTGATTATTAATTTAATTTCTCTATATTAAGGAGAAATGCTAAAAATGTTAAAGTTTTATTTAAGATCACTTTATTTACTTGTATTAAAACTTTATGTAATTTAACTATAATTATTAATAATATGTAATTAAAATGTAATAACTATAATATGTAATTTAATTATAATTTAATTTAATTTAATTATTAATTTTTTTGAAATAATATATAAAATTTGTATGAACTAAAAAGAATGAAATTTTAAAAGTTTAATTACTCTATATTAAAGGAAAAAGTGATAAAAATATTAAAGTTTTATATAAATCAATTTATTTTCTTATATTAAAATTTTATGTATTTTAATATGCCTTATTTTTTATGATTTGTTATTCAATCTATCTCATGAAATAAATGACGGAAATTTCAAAAGTTTACTTTCTCTATATTAAGGAAAATTATTAAAATATTAAACTTTTATGCAAAATGAAGTTATTTAATTTTATTCAAATTTAATTTAATTTAATGTAACTTATTCATTTTATGATTCGTCATTTAATTTACCTCTTGAATTAAACGACTGAAATTTTAAAAGTTAAATTTCTCTATATTAAGGAAAAGGCTAAAATATTAAACTTTTATATAAAAAGCAATTTATTTACTTAATAGTTTTGCTATATTAAATTTTATTACTTTACTTTTATTATATTAAAAATTAATTTAATGTACATTATTTGTTTTATGACTTTTCATTTAATCTACCTCTTGAATTAAACGACTGAAATTTTGAAAGTTTTTATTTCTCTATATTAAACAAAAATGCTAAAATATTAAAATTTTATATAAAATCAATTTACTTGGTTTTATTAAAATTATATGTAATTTAATGTACCTTATTTATTGTAGGATTTGTTATTTAATCTACATCTTGAATTAAATGACTAAAATTCTTTCAAATGTTTAATTTCTCTATATTAAGGAAAAGTGCCAAAATTTTAAAGTTTTATTTAAAATCAATTCATTTACATTTATGAAAATTTTATATAATTTAGTGTACCTTATTTGTTTCATAGTTTGTTATTTAATCTAACTTATTTTTAATTTTAGTTTATCTTATAATCTTAATTTAATACTTAATTAATCTTATAATTATAAACTTAGTTTAATCTACTTTATTTTCTATATTGAAAGTAATTAACAAATTGATTAAGTAAAACTCTTAAATAAGGTAGAAAAATTTTTCTGAAAAAAATCTTTTTTTTTATATAGTTTCATGAAATAAATGCTAATAGTTATATAAAAAATTGAATTAACCTACATCAAGTAATATAAAAAAAAAAAAAAAAATTTTAAAGTCAATTCTACTTTTTTTCACTATATTGCAAAAGTCCTTTATAAACAATTTTCATTCATTTTTAAAGTTTATCTGGCGCCATCTAATGGTAGATATATGAAACTTAAATCTAAAAAAAAACTAAAATTAATTAATTAAATTTAATTACTAAATTAATATTTGAAAAAACTGTAGTAACAACAAGTGTCATCCACTACAAGTTAAAAAATGTATTTGAAATTGAGTGGATGAATAAAAAGTATTTTATGAACGATTGAAAATTTGAACTAGATATATATAGGAGAGTGTGTGCTAACAGAAAGAATTGAAAAAAGAAAAGTTCGGAATTTTCGTGTTTATTATTTTCAATGTCAAATGCATTCAAACTTTTTTTTTTTTTTTTTTTTTGAATATTTCAATTAAAATTTTTAATAAAAATACTATTTATATCTTTGATTTTAATTCACAAATTTTATCTTTTTACCTAATACATTAAAAGTAATTTTAAATATATTGAAATTTAAATGATTTAATATCATTTAAATTTTATTAAAAAAAGAAAGGATTTTTCAAAAAATATAATATTTTTAAACTATTTTATGAGAACTTAAATAAATTTCATAAAGAAATAAATATCTTTAAGATTTCAAAAATTTTTATAGTCGCAATATATATATATATATATATATATAAATATATAATATATATATATATATATATATATGTATATTTGTATATAAAAATATTTTATATAAAAAAGATTTTTATTCTTTTATTGAATTATTTTAAATAATAATACTGCGTTGGCCCGAGCTGCCATATATATAAATTGTGCTTTGAGTTTTAGAACTTAAGATTTTGGGTTTGAAACCCGACAAGGAAAGTGGAACAGAAAGATTCAGGCTAATTAGACAGGTAGCTAATTTGGCTAATTAGACAGTGACCTACAGTTTAACGTGGATTCCTAATCACTAACAAACATTTTTGATAGGGTTTCAGGTCATTTTTGTAATTGTCAGGTTTCAGGTCATTTTTGTATTAGTCAGGTTAAGGGTCACTTCAGGTTTAATAGAAAATCAGACATTAATCTTTTCATCAAATATTAATTATTTCGAATTTTTATTGATTATTTCTATTTAATTATTTATTAAAATTCTGTTACGAAAGTAGATTTCTTTTGCTTTTAAATTAATTAATTAATTGAAATATATTAAATTTTTTTTATCTTTCATTGTAATATCCAGTTAGAAACTTGTCGATTGTATAGAGAAAGATAAAAAAATAAAATACTGTAATAAATAAATAAATAAAATGGGAAATTTTATTTATTATTTATTAATTATGAAATCCTGTGTCCTATATGGGAAATTTCTAGATGCTATGCTTCCTAGATAACATAAATGCAATTAAAAATAACTGTCATTTTCACAAACTTCTTTGAAAATCGCGCTTTAAAAAAGTATTTCGATATCAGATTTTAGTTCAATGAAATGAAATCTTTATCACGATCTGTTGAAGAACGTTGCAGTTCTTTGAAATGCGGTTGATGTTATAAAATGACAACATGTGTTTGAAATCTGCAGCCATCTTGTTTTAATTATCATCTCTGGCTCACTATCTTTTTTTTAAGCTTCCCATTCATTTATTGATGTGTATTTTAATGAATGAATGTAGAGTTGATGTGAGTTTCAAGTATTCATTTTATCAATAAATGTATCTATCTGAATTTAATAAGTATGCTGAATTTTCTGAATTTTAAATAAATATGCATTTAAAATTAGTATTAAAACCATCTCTTTAAGAATTATAAATAAGCATGTTAGCACTAACAAAACAATGTGAAGCATATTTTTATTAAGAAATTAAATTGTAACAATGCTTTCATTTTTAAAATGTCATTCGTCAAAATAAGGGTTTAAAGATCTTAATGAAAAAGTACAATTGGTGTAATTTAACAGGATTGTTAAAATAAGCTGTAGATAAGGACGAAAAACGAATTATAATGTGTCAATTCATTTAAATATTATTGAAAGCTTAATTTGTAACAATGCTTCCGTTTTTTTTAAAATGCCCTTCGTCAAAATAAGAAATTGTTAAAATAAGATGTAGATGATGGTAAAAAAAACAAATTATGATTTGGCAATTCATTTAAATGCTATTAACAGTTAAATTGTGACAATGTTTTCATTTTAAAAATGCCATTCGTCAAAATAATTGTCTAAAGGTCTTAATCAAAGTGCGATGGACGTAATTCAACAGAATTGTTTTAACACAATGTTTTTGTTAAATGTTTTAATATTTTCTTTTCAACAAAATTGTTAAAATTGTTAATTGTTTCAACAGAATTGTTAAATAAATATAGATGTGGATAAAAAAACGAATTACGATTAACCAATTCATTTAAATATATTAATAATTTAAAATTGTAACAATGCTTTCGTTTTTTAAAATATCATTCTTCAAATTAAGGGTTTAAAGGTCTTAATCAAAATGCGATTGGCGTAATTTATCTAAATTATTAAAATAAGCTGTAGATGGAGGGTAAACGAATTCTGATTTGCCTATTCATTTTTAAATATTATTTCCTCCCCAGAGATATAACTATGTCTACTAAATCAACTCATTTCTTATAATTACAGTTGAGAGACTTCTTAACGGTATAAAGCTTTATCAGAGTTTTTGCTTGAAATTTTATTAATTCTTTTTATAAAATGTATTTAAAAGTAATAGAAAGCTATAATTATAAGGTATTAAAACAGCTATAAAATTTATCAGAAATTTTTTAATAATAAAAAATATGCAAAAGCATTATTTTTTCCTTATATTCCATTTAACTTTAGTGTTAAAATCAATTAATGAATTGCAGTAGTAGGCGAGAGGGAGAGAGCTTTAAATTTATTTCTTTGATTAGAAATTTTACAAAACAAATGCAAATAATGAAACTCTTATAAAGATTTTCATCAATAACCCTCTCTAATTATATTTAAATTCTCAATATTCCATGTTTTCATAAAAATTATGATATTTAGATTTTAGTATATTTTTAAATATAATCTTTAACTCCACATTGATTTAATGTTTGAAAGATTTTAGTCTAATATACAACAACCAGAACAATAATTAATTATGATGCATATTTGCCTCTAATTGAAATCTCTAATTAAAGATTAAAAAAAATAATAATAATAAACAGGAAATACATGTTAAAATTTTTTATCAACATTTACTCGTGAAGTAAAAGAAAAATTTTTGCTGTCTAACAACATTTAAAAATAATTCAGACGCCAAACTATTTCCAAATGTTGCAAAATGTTTTAACCTGACAATCACTTTTCCTTTACTTCGTTTTTGATCAATTTTTACAACTAACTTCTCAACAAAAAAACAACAACCTATTTTCTGTGATGGTTTTAAGCAAATTATGTCTTTCTTTGATGAAATTTGCTCAGTAAATGTAGTTGTTGACAGTGTGAAGAGATGAAGGGGTCTGATTTCTGGAACCGTTTTAAAAGTTTGCGGCTTAAAAAAGATTTTAATCTTAAATAGCATCTAGATAAGTGTGGTTATCGTGAATCATTTTTATAAATGACTGTGAGTAATAGATAAACTAATAAAAAATATGATTCCGATCATTTGCTCTTCGTAAGCTTTCCTTGTTTTTACAATTTCTCATAAATTATTACTTTTTTCTAAGTTTAGTAGTTAGAATGATTTAAAAATTCTACTTACTTTCTTATAAAAAGTATTTGATTTTAAAATGAATTTCAATAATTTTTGGTATTTTGAAGGAACTTTAATCTCTTAAATGTTTGACAATACTACTGAAAATATGTTAAAAATTCGAATATTTGTAAAAAAAATATATATAAATAAGGAAATTTAATACATATTATTTATTTTTTTAATACAAGTAATAATAAAAAATAAATTTTTATCAAATTCAGTAAAAATAAGCGACTTCGAAATTTTTTTTTTTATTGTTTTACGACATCATTTATATTTTAATTATTTATTATTAATTGTAAATATTTCCCTTTATAAAATATGAAATATGTGATACACCACACACACACACACACACATATATATATATAATGCATGTGAATATTTTAAACATTATTTCTCTATAAAAAGGATATATATATATATATATATGTATTATATGTTTATTTTAATATTTCAGACATGTAATAAAATATCTTTTAACTTATAACTATGCAAAACATAATGTTAAAATACCAAACTCTTGTTGATAATTTATTAATATATTAAGTATTTTTAATTACCTTTTAAAAATTGGACAGCGCTTGGCCAAATGATAGTCCTTATTCATTCAATCTATTACAAAGTTAGATTGTCATGTTAATTTACAGCAGATTCTGAATATCATGCTTTGATTAGTTTATTTTTAAATTGTAATGTTTTTATGCTTATAAATTTGCATTTTTTTGATACTATGGCATTTTTGATGCTCGAGGCACATCACAAATAAAGTGTGCGAACTCATACCGTTAAAATAAGATTTTTATCATTTAATTAGCTTTTTTACATTTGTTTACATTTAAAGCACAAGACTCTCCGCCAGCATACCTTTCGAAACTGTAACCGAAACACATGCGTGTTGCCAAATGCTCTCGCATAACTTCTTACAAATCGTCAGAAAGAGCGTAGTAAGTAGAGAGTAGATTAATGCTGCTGCGAAAATTTAATGCTCACTACAATGCTATTAGGACTTATTGACTTATTTAAAATTTAATCTAGCATTCTGACAGATTTTATAATCATGCTAAATATTTTTAAAAAAACCGCAAGACTTAAAGCAGAGGCAACTATAATGTTTTAATATTCCCTCAATAATAAATTCAAATAATAGCCTGTAAAAAAAACTCACATAAAAAAAACATAATAAAAAAAAACTCGATAATAAAAATAAAATCACATAATAAAAAAAAAACTCTCAAGCAATAAAATTTCAAATAAAATCATTAAAATTCCTTTCCTACAGTTAAATTTTTATTGGAACGATGTTTTTTTTTTAATTCTTCACGGCATCATTAAAAAGAATTTATAAAAAAATTTTTGCCGTTAAAAAGGAATTTTAACGGCAATAATCAATGGCAAACAATTATTCTTTTTTTATACAATTCATATGATTATTTTGATATATCTCTCGTAATTTCTCAAAGCGCAAAATGACTTTGATAACTGTTCATTCCCTACTGAATTAATTGGTAATTATATATTTATAAGTAATGAAATAAAAGAAAACAATTAGGTTGGAAGGCCAGTTAAAAGAAAAATACAGATAGAAAATATCAAGGTTTGAAAAACTGAGCTATTGCTTGTTATATAATCAAAGTTACTTTACAATGACATTTAATTTATTGCTAAAAAATGTATTGAATTTTCTGCATTGAATTGCATACAAATTTATTGTTTATTTACTACAATTTGAAAGAATATCAATTGTTTCTATATTGGCATATAGTTCTTGTTAAAAAATAAGGATCCTTGAAAAAATAATTGTTATCATTAGTATTTCGTGGATAGGAAATCGTTTATGTTGTTAAAATTTCAAAAATCATTTAATTTATTTATATCATAGTAATAAAAAACTTTGATAAGTTAAGTTTGTTTTCAAACTAAGGCAGCTTAGTTTGAAATCTTAGAATCGATACTGCACCGAAACCATTTCGCGTTATTCCAGGGGAGAATAGAAAGGGAATACCTTGAATTTCCAAGAAAAGAAATACTATTTATAAAGTATTTGATTTAAGAATTAAAGAAAAAAAAATTGTTTTTTGCACAGTTATAAATATTATTTATAAATATTAGATGCTTGAAACTCAAAATTACAAAACTTTTAAAAAATGTTTTAGATGGAATCTCAGGAAAATGTTAGAAAAACAATTAAAAAAATTAACGCAATGAAACATTAAGGTTAATAATAAGCATGATTTGTCATAATTATTATTTTTAGCAATAGTAAGTTTATAATTTATAAACTAAGCATCCTTTAACTGAGTAAATCAATTTTTAAAAAACGAAATTAAAATAATACCTTTTTTTTTTTTTTTAAATAAAATAAAAGATAACAGCTTATTTCAAAGTTTTGTAAATAACTTAATTACTTTTCTTGCTTTGATGATTTTTTGTTTTAAAATTATCTTGAAGAAAATAATGCTGCAATTAAAAGTAATAGAAGTAAATTTCTTTAAAACTGAAAAGGGGTAATTTGAATCTATATACTTAATATTAGGGGACTGTCGGCCGAGTATCTGGCTCTCCGGCGCTACAAGTTTCGGGTGCGATAAATGGTTGTAGTGATTCGGAATCCACTTTAAACTGTAGGTACCTGTATAATATGACTGTAGAGTGATGGGTGTAGGCTGGCAACACTATCCCGCAAAATGGAAGCCTCCCCCTGTTTCGGAATCTGCCAGTAGGCAGACGGTCATCGTTCAAAATTGTTTTAAACTTTCGACAGGAAAGGGTAATTTGAAGCTGTACACTTAATATCTGGGGCCTGATGGTCGAGTATCTGGCCCTCGGTGCCACAGGTTTTGGGTTCGAAGGCCGGTGGTTCCATGGATGTTTGTAGGGGTTTGGATTCCATTTTACATCATAGGTACCTGCCTAATATGGCTGTAGGCAGACGCCCATGGTTCAACATCGACTAAAATTATTTAATCTTTATTAAATCCCCATTAAAATTAAATAAACAACTTTAATAAGTCACCATCTTTATTAAATCAATAATTAAGTATTTAATCAACAAGAATTATTTAAATCTTTTGCATTGTACAGTATAAAGGAATATCATCATTATCGCAACAATCCCATTGTAGGCCAAGGCCGTCTGCCTGCTGGCAGATTTTGAGACAGGAGATGTTTTCTTTTTTACCGGTAGGGTTGTCAGCTCTACGCCCAATACTCCACAGTCATATTAGACCGGGACTTACGGTTTAAAGTGGATTCCAAATCATTAGAAACATCCATGGCACCGCCGAGACTCAAGCCAAAATCTGTGGCACCGTGCTCCAGAGTGCTAGTCACTCGGTCATCAGGCACCTTAATATTATCTTGCACAGTCTAAAAAAAAAGAAAAGAAGAAAAACAAAGAAAAAAAAAAAAAAAAAACCTTGTTGCAAGTACAAGTGGTTTTTTAAAGAACTTGATACTTATAAATTTAAAATAAATAAGAAATGTAAATAAATGTTTTTATGCATTCAAATTATGAAAATATGCTTCATGCACTCTTGATCAACATGCGATGAGTCTAAAAGATAAACCCAAGTGTGGAAAAACAAAAGTGAATGGAATTAGAAAAAGAAGAAAGAAAAAGAAAATGAAGAGGAACCATTGCACAACCGAACCATCGAGAGTACAAAAGGTTCCGACTCTTCATCTGATGTCAGGATGAATAAGCATCATAAGACGACATACGGCTAATAACGACGTCGGAAGGGGGATGAGGGGGAGGAGAAAAGTCGTCTCAAGTTCTCGACCACTTGTGCATCGAATGTGAAGAGACTCAGACTCCTGCGCCACCCATTCCACGGCGATGATAGATCCCCGGCCTCAAGTGCAAGTGTTGCTGTCCTGCATTTCGTCTTCTCTCTCCCTTTGCTTTTTTTTTTCTTCTTTCTTTTTCTTTATTTTTCTTCTTTCTTTTCTTTTCTTCTTCTTTTTTTTTTTTTTTCGTATCAATATCATGAGACATAATTTCTGCTCAGAGTCTGGAGTGGTGTGAATCCTCCAAGTGGGAAAGGGGAAATTCAACGGGACGTACGCTGGAGCGATCGCATCTGTTCGGGGTGTTGTTACGGGAGTGAGTGGATGGCACTGAGCGGAGGAAGATTTCTGTGACATGGGACGACTGAAAACGAAAAGCGAGGAATGTGTGAAAGATCCACTGGAATCGGGCTAAAAGATTTGGGCATCGCACGCTGCCACTTGTTGCCAGAAACATCTTGTAAATTTCCAGAATATAATGTTTCTTGTTGGATCAGTTAACAAAACATTCTTTAGTTCTTTTTTCAATTCCTTCTATTAGCTCACACTCTCCCTATTTATATCTTGTTCAAATTTTCCATCGTTCATAAAATACTTTTTATTCCTCCACTCAAGTTCAAATACATTTTTTTGAACTTGTAGTGGAGGACACTGGATGTTAATACAGTTTTTTCAAATGTTAATTCAATAATTAAATTCAATTAATTGATTTTAGTTTTTTTTTTTTTTAGACTTAAGTTGCATATATCTACCAATAGATGGCGCCAGATAAACTTAAAAAAAATGAATGAAAAATTATTTATAAAGGACTTTTTGCAATATAGTGAAAAAAAAAAAGTAGGAATTGACTTTTAATTTTTTTTTTTATATTACTTGTTTATTGTAAGAATATGTGCTATTTTTGATTGCTGAGTATTTCAATCTTATTTTGAATCAAATATTGCGAAATCTGTGTTTTGGATAGAATAAATTATAAAAAAATATAGAATAAAATAAATATATAAAAAATCATTTTCTTCAGTATTCAGTTAATCAGTATTCTAAATGTGTAGTTAACAGGATAGTATGCAGATTCTGTGGCAAATAATGCCCGAAGTCTGGATCGGACTGCCATTTCTACTTTCCTTGTAGATGGAAATGCAGATGCAAATGCAAATGCTTGCAAAACCTAAACTCCTAATTCCTTCTAAAATCAAGACTAAATACCAAATTACAGAACTCAATGTCGACGGAAGAATAGCTACTATTCTCACAAGATTAAGAATGAAGCACCAACAAAAATATGGAAATTTCTGCTGCTGGTGTTCAAAAATACCAAAAAAAGGTGGCAACTACCCTGACGTCTACTTTTACTCCTCTTCATGTCTGCAACTGTTGCATCAGATATGCATTGTCTGGAACATCCCTCGGAATAAGATTTATACTCCGAGCTGGCACTCGACGTAGCCAATATAATTCGGAAGCACCACGATATTTGATTCCCTTGTACTCTTCAGGGGATACGGCAACATCAACAGGATAATAGTAAATTAATTTAATAAATCTTTTATTAGAATACAAATTATTATTTCTATTATTTCGTGATTCACAAGAAAATAATTTATCTTTTTTATAGTTTTACAAATTTATGCAAATAAAGAAAAAATTATAAAATTTTTATGTTCTGAGAAATACAGCATGCAGAAGAAAGCAACATTATAAATGACGATAAAAGTTAATAAATTATTTCTACTTCTTCATTGGCGCAACAACCTCATGGTGGGCCAAGGCTCTATTCCTATTCCTACTGGCAGATTTCGAGAAATGAGATGTTTTCTTTTACGGGGTAGCGCTGTAGCCCGACGCTCAACGCTCTATAGTCAGTGATATTAAACAGGAACCTATGGTTTAAGTTAATTCGAACCTCTACAAACATCCAGTGCACCGCCGGGACTCGAATCAGAAAAAACCTGTGGCCAAACCAAAGGCTCAGTCATCAGGCCCCAAATAATGTGGCTAATATATATTCGGTGTTATGTTTCGGGTTCGAGCCTCGGCGGTGCCATGGATTCCACTTTAAATTGTAAGTCCCGGTCTAATATGACGTCTACTACACCACATCATTGTGCCTAGAGCTGAATCGCCCCTATACAGCTTGGGAATGACGTGGGTGAGAAAAGTTTGGGCTTTGTGACGTTGTACAGTCATATGAGACCGGCTAAAGTGGATACTGTTTAAAGTGGATTTCGAACCACTATAAGCCTCACGGCAGCGCCGGGGCTGGAATCCGAAACCTGTGACACCGAGCGCTTGAGCGCAAATTATTTCTACTATGAGCCTAAATACGTCTTTCTTTTAGTCTTATTTAATATTTAGCATTCGGTTATAAAAATATAATTTATATTATTCACATTCCATTTATTTATTTATTTTTCAATATGAAGATTTATTGTTTGTGTGATCGAAGAAATTTAAAGTGGCAAAAAAATAAATAAAATAAAAAATAATAATAATAATAATATTAATATTAATAATAATAATAATAATATTAATATTAATAATAATAGTAATAATATTAATAATAATAATAATAATAATAATAAATAAATAAATAAAATAAATAAATAAATGTCATGAATATATATGCGTGCAATGAAACACATTTTAAAAAATGATTCCTAATCGTTCCATTCTTTCCTTTTTTGAATGGTTTCAGGAAAAAAAATTAACCAACACGCGTCAATTTTTTTGTTGTTGCCCACATTTAAAAAAAAAAAAAAAAGAGCTAATCCTTCTCCACACAATTGCTCTCGATGACTTTCAACAGCTCTATTTAAGTGATGTTTTCTAACGAAATAAGGCAACAAAAGTCACTCTCATTACCCCCTTCGGACAATCCGAGCCATTTATGCAAAACGAGACGGCTTTCAAAGAGAGAGAGAGAGGTAGCAAAAAGGAGAGATGGAGCTAGACGCAAATTCGCCCGCGAGCGACAAAAATGCATAAATTGAAACCAGTCCGTTCAGGATCCCATAAGTAATTCGCGAAATTAAGAAAAACAAAAAAACAAAAAGGAACCAACAAAACGAAAACACTCTCCTCGGCTACTTGAAAACGAATATGTGCTGCGCTTTTTTTTTTTTTTTTTTTCGTTTTCCCAACAGCAATTGGTGGAGATTTATTGAAACGTGCGTGTCCCTTCTTTATGCAGCCTCGAACGGAGAATTTTATTACCCAATTAGTAGGGCATAACCACGTGAACGCCGTGCCTCCAGCCAGCATGGAGATGCGTGGGGCCCGGGCTCGGTGAGAGAGAGGGGAGGGAAGGAGGGGAAACACCGCACGCATACCTGTACGTTCCCTCGGAGCAGCAGTCGCTAATTATGGAGAAATGCTGCTGCTTGTGGGTGATAGTCCCGTAAAAGGGGACCATTGCCTCTTGCTGTCTGCAGGAAAAGACAGCGAAATGACTACAGCCGATACTTCACAAATGACTACAGAAAAATGAATAATAATTTCCAGACAGCTATAAGAAGATTTTTGCATGTAGTCTGTGATCCCCCCCCACTCATCGTAGAAATATTGTAAAAAGTAACTGTATAATATGAACTAAATGTAGATGAAATAATTAATATATTTTTTTTAAATATTAAATAAAAAGATTGACAACTAACTTCGATAAAAAAACCACATGCATTTAGGGTTTCGTTTGGTTTGATTTGCCAACCTATGATCATTTTGTGCACACTTAAGGCTAATTAGACCGGGATACAGTTTAACGTGAATTTCGAACCACTACTATTACTATACCACACCACATCACCGTGCCTAGAGCTGAGTTGCCCCCTATACAGTTCGGGAATGATGTGGGTGAGAAGTCTGATAGGCTATGTGACGCTTTATGGTCATATGAGATCGGGACCTACATTTTTAACGTGGATTCCGAGGCACTCACAAACATCCGTACCTCCACCAGGATTCGAATCTGAAGCCTGTGGTACCAAGGACAGAGCACTAATAGCCAATTGGTCACCTGGCCGCCATGCATTTAGAAGTTTGCTTTTTTTCTGAATTAATTTATTTTGGTGTTTGTTCACGAAATTTGACAGTTAATTTAATAACAAAAATTTGTTATATATTATTATTAATATAAAATATTAAATATAAATATAAAAATGCAAGTGGAAAACACGAGACAGTTGCTACAAATACGCTTCTGCTGAAAAAAAAATTGAGCAATTCTTATGATTATTTTAAGATTTAAGAATTAAAATATGAAATAATAAATGATTAGAAAGAAAATGGAAAATGCAAGAAGGAAATCAATTGTATTTCTTTTTTTCTCTTTGGCCTTTGTTGTAATAGCCATTTTTGTTACCATTAGTAACAAAGCATTAGATTTGCACTCTATAAAAAATAATTTTCTGTGAAGATCTGTTTATTAGATTTCCATTTTTCATATACAGCAAAAATATACTATAAGGAAATTTAGTTTTAATTTTTATATTTTTTTCTTTTAAGAGCCTTCGTAGCTTAATTTTAAGTTTAATTTATCTTCTACTATTTTTCTTATTGAAAAAAAAAAAAAAAAAATACTTTTCTTCAATAACAATCAGTTGTTTAATAATTTTGAGATTGATACACATTTATGAACATGTATAGCATCGCTTCCTTACACTACCGTTTTTGTCAACTAAATTTTATTTTTATATAAGTTTGTATTGTTTTTATATAAGTATTTTTTCTAATTCAAAAATTTGAAGAAGTAACAATATATGCTGTCTCAGGTAAGGGTTATTTATTTATTTTTTTGTAAAAAATATTTTACTCTTTAGTAAAAAAAAAATAGTTAAAAATAGTTTACTCTTTAGAGTTTAAAAACGGCCTGACGGCCAATTGGCTAGCGCTCTGGCCTTAGGTACTGGATGCTTATGAGTGGTTCGGAATCCACATTAAACTGCAGGTCCTGATCTAATTAGCCGAAGGTGTTCACTTGATAGTTGTAGAATAGGTGTTGTAGAGCGACATACCAAACCAAACTTTAGTTTAAAAATAGTTAACTTTACGACTTACTAAAATCGTACTCTTTAATTCTTTTAGTGGCGAACAATTATGTTTTTTTTTCCCCTCATGTAATAAACTACATATATTTCAGAACATAAACAATTCTTTATTTCATACAAATAAATTATGAAACAAATTACCATTTTTCCTTATAATAAAGTAACTAGTATACATTAGTTTTCTAACTAAACTAAACTAGCAATTCTAACTAAAATATATTTAACTGAATGGAGAAATGAGTAATTTCTGCCAAAAATGGAAACCAAGGCTGACGCCAGAAAAAGAAATCTCAAGCGAGTCGAATAGTTCACAAGTCGCATACCTGCACTTTTAAATGAGTTCCTCGGCGAGTCGCCGACGCCTACCAGTCTTCTCATTAGGCTCCGGCCCCAAATGATCGGTGCGGCCAATAGAATTTACGATCGGCGCTCGCCATAAATGTCCCTTTTGCGCTGCCCTACGTGACCGGCTTGCCAAAAGATGGCAACTATCGTTATTTAATTAGAATAATCGCCGCCAACGATTAATAGCGCGTTTACGGTCACGAATCCGGTCGCTTACGAACTGGGAGGGCCGGGATCAGCTACGGTGATTGACGGACAGAGTTTCCGTGTGTGCCGTTCTCTTACTATTTGCGGGCCGACCTCTTAACCGTCATATTTCACCCCTCACAATTTCCTTTTCGTTTTTACTACCACTTGGTATACATGTATATATACAGTAATGAAAATAGTGAGGTATTTTTATACAAAAATTAATGTACCTGATTTGGTAAGATCAAGTTAGTTACGTTACATAATGTCGCATGCAGGATTGGTAGCATTTCTTAACCTTTTGAATTCTGCGAATTTTCTTTTTTGGAAAAACGTTTGTCATTTAAATGTCATACAAAAAAGAAATGGCTGCAGTTGGGGCAAAATGGGAAATATTTTATTGGTATTCTTTTAGAATGGAAAGATATTATAAGCATTGTAATTTGCTAACATAAGCACGTTCTGCCTTAACTTCATTTTGCTGATTCCGCTGTTTGAAAGCGGCCTGATGGCTAATTGGCTAGAGCTCTGGCCTTTGGTACCACAGAATAATACAGGTTAGAATCTTGGTGGTGGTATAGATGTCTGTGAGTAGTTCGGAATCTACGTTAAACTGTAGTTCCCAGTCTAAGTAGTCTAAAATTCACAGAAAATGACCGTAGAGCGACAAACCAAACCTCTGTTTGAAAAGATGCATCATTTGGAAATACTTAAGCAGTCATTTGGATAGTATTAAACCTTATCGTAGACTTCTTCCTACTCATCAAAAGAGGACATTCTTCTATCCAGGTTTCGTAATAAGACATATCCATCTAATTCTAAACTCCATAGATTTGGCCTGACTTCATCTCCATTATGCCCGATCTGCAAAACTCTGGAAACAGTCGAACAAATTTTGTTTCAATGCATAAAATATGCAGCAGCACGAAATAAACTGCAAAGCGCCTTTGGATATCAAGTTTGATCTGATTGTTGGATATTTGATATATCAGATGAGGTATATAATATAGTAAGACAGCAATGGTACTTCAATTTCTACGAAAGTCTCTTATAACCCTGTAGCTATAGGGTACCCCACTTTTTCTTTCTGGGTTATTATTTTTTATTCACTTTTTATTTCAAGTACTTCATAAGTTCTAATCATCGTTCAACTGTTGAAATTTTATGGTCTATTTGACTTGCGATTATATCAATTTCTTTCTTTTTTCATATTTACTCATCTTATTTATTTTCTTTTGGTTGCCGGAAAGTATGTGCAATGATTTCGTTCCTTTAAAATTGCGTTTGTAATTTTTCTGAAAGCTATGAAATCAAGAATTTCGAGTTTTTAAGAGTAATTTCTTTATAAAAATTTCATTATCACTTCTGTTAAATTGTTTTGTCTGTAGTATTTTAACAGCACTAGGATAAATTGAGATAAAGCAGCAGAAGCGAGCATACATCTCAAAGCATCTAGTTAAGTTAAGTCAAGTCAACACTTAAGCTGTA